>JAEIIH010025615.1:0-18667 GCA_018904745.1 Drosophila orosa
TCGCAACGTGACGACTTTTACATCAAGTACCAATATATTAAATATATAATAATATTTGACACCATCCTTTAGTTCTTTATAAATTTATTTGGAAATAATAATAATAACCTGAGCTTATTATCTGATATTATGAATATTTTCCCAATATTATAACTAGGACACTTAGCTGCATTTTCTCCTTGTGCATCCTGCCTCCTTCACTCTCTTTTGGGTAACCGCTTTGCTCGCTGTGAGCGCGCATTTAAATTTTCATTTATTATGGAAAATGCCAGGCGCATTTCTAATTTGAGTCATGTGACCAAAAACAGTTTTGTCCTAGTTGTCGCCCGTGTGCCAATAGCTCCTGCAACCACAAAACGTTTTTGAACAATTGGTGAATGGCTGGCCATAAATCTTTTATTTCTTTGGAGCTCGATGTTCGAGGGGGTAGAGAGTGCAGAGTGCGGAGGGAATCCATGAGAAAGTATGTGGGGAGCAGTAGCCGCTGTCTGCGGATCTGCAGGTCTGTTTGTTTGCCTGTCATTAGAAAGAGCCGAGTCGCGTTGGGAAAGAAAAGATCCCAATCCGAGCGTCGGATGGAGAGACACTAGACCGAAAGTCTACGCTCACTTGTGCTTCTTTAGATTGGACTCGAAACTCGGCTCAAGTGCACTTGTACGCCAAAACAAGCCACGTCACTTTGGCCACTTCACACCGCCATTCCCGTACCCATTTCCCCTTTGTCTCCCATATACTATATATATTCCACTGGTGGAGCAGCACCACCGCACCACTCGAATCCACTCCATGCAACTCACATGCGGCGTCATCATCGGCGAATGGCCATCACATCAAATCGCGAGGAGTTCCAAAATCACACGGCAAGAAATCAGATAACTAGGCAAAGTATGTTTCTAAATTAATTTTGGTTAAACCTAATATGTAACTTATATTACCTTTGTGGCTCAAAAATAATGTAATAATTCTTAATAAAAGTTTATACCTCAAATACATCTCAAGAAAATCTAGTTATCATTACAACCAAGTTCTTATAAAGTTTCTCAATTGATTTATTGTGTATTTCTCCCTGTGCAGCTTCCATCTCTCTTGGCCAAAGCTGAAAACAGTAACAACGAACGGGCAGCTTTTGGCTTTCACTCGACATCTCGTTAAGTGTCTTGTAAATGGCATTGTTTTCGTTTTTCATTCAAAAATGTGTGTGCGTCGTCTGCCAAGTCGGACAATGGCAATGTTTTTCAGTTTCTCGAAGACGTTTAACAAAGTGCTGGCCGCATTGCCCTAGACCGTCATCATATTTGTCATAAACTTCATAAATTTTTACCCTGGAAACTGGGTGCCTCGGTATCAGGTGTTCCATCTGCAACGTGTGGGGACGGACTCCGGTCCAGTCATTGCATTAGCATCTCTGGATTTACATAATTATGTTTATCTATATGGCCGGCCTACATATATCAGCGAGCGGTTTGCCCCAACTCACAGTTCAAATCAAATTTTTATGCTGTATTATCATAAGACGGCTGTATTAAGATACCCAGGGCAGAGATCACTTGGCCATTATCATATAAATGGTGCACAATATTGATCAGAGCGGGATTTCACCAGAAATATGCATGAAATGGTTAAATCTTATCTCTGATTACGGTGATCTTAAAGCGAAGAGCAAGGTAAAGCGTGAAATCAAATGCAAAAGCTTATTTAAAAAAAAATGAAAATACAATAAAAGGCAACCCAATACCCGTATTAAAGTTGTGTGTGTGGTAGAGATATCTATTAATTAATTTACTATATATTTTTTGAAGCGAAAGTAATAGTTTTGAAGAAGAAATGGAATTATATTACTTTAATTAAGTCATACTTCCGTTACTTGATTAATTTATTATTAATAGTTGCTGTATTTAAAATATATTTCAAGCATCATTAATTCACAAAACTAAACCACATCACCTTATCTTCGATCAAGGCAACCATCGAGAAAGGAAACTGTGAAATCAAGTGCAAAACCTTCGACGGATTGTGATTGATCTTGATTGATCGTTCGCCTAGGCAAAGATCATTTATTGCGGCCCTGTCGGCTCCCGAAAAGTTCATGACTCAAGGATCATCTATAATTTGCTTTCTAAAAAATATATCCCCCTGTGATCGATGACAAGGAGTAGTGGATCGTCGGTCGATGATCGTCGATCGTGTGTTGTGCCATTCATTGAGGCATTTAATTGTCATGCGACAAAATGCAAAAATCTTACAAGTAACTGCAGCCGGTGATCTGCGGTTCAAAAGACCACAGACATGACTCTCCCCTCTCTTCTGATCTTGAACATGACCGTGATCGAGGATCGGCATCGGGAATCGGCATCGGCATCGGCATCGACATCGCGATTTTGGTGATCGGTGATCGGTGCCTTGGCCTCCTTCATGACTTCCACTTTAAATGAGCTCGCATGTTGCAGTCCCCCTTTTTTATAAATACCCTTTTTGTGGTATGAGAAGGTATTTTAATTTAGAAATAAAATTTGTTATGGGAAAATATATAAATGATAATAAAATTGTAATTACAGTGTCCCTAGAAAAAGATACGAGTATAAACAAGGATATGTTCGTAATGAAAATATGTCAAATATTATCAAATTTAGACAGAAGTCAATTCAAAATATACAAAATACTAATAAGCTGTAAATCATTTTTATATTTGGAAAATTAATAATTGAATCAAGAGGCTATTAAAGTTTTTAGAAATAATTGAATCATTGAGAATACCATAGCTCTGTATATTCTATAAATTCCATAGTGTTCTTTATAAGCTCCATCTCCAAATACTATGATATCTTAACTTAATCCCTTAATTAATCTAAGATATACTTAAAGGGTAATCCCAGCTTCGACCTTCTCTGTCTACCTTTCTTTCGTGTCTTATTTTTTTTTTATACTTTATACCCAGACTCTAATTCGAATTGGCGAACTGCATTGACTTGTCCGCTGACTTTTCATACATTCAATTCAATTAAACAAATTTCTGGTCGGTCGGTGGCTGGCCCGCTCTCTCGCGAGCCAAACTTTTCTATTTGGCCCCAAAAAAATACAAAAAAGATCGGGGAAAACCAAACAAAAACAAACAAGACCCAGGCAACAAAGTGTTAAGACAAACGTGCAACGGTTTGGGGTCAGTACCATTCACTTTTGGCTCGTTTTAAACTGGAGTTAAGTGCTATTTGAGGTAAGAATTTCATTACGTACTCCGTACGTGTGCGCTTTGCGCCTTGGATTTTTTCTGTGACTGTGTCCCCGCCGTATCCCCACTCTTTTTATTTTATTTTATTTTTTTTTTTTTGGGAGGGGAGCCAGACTTTCGGGGACTTCCCATAAGTAACCCAAACTGAGCATTGCACACACTGGGGGAAACTTGAGGAGTCTAATAGGAAGGGAATGGAATTTAATCATATTTTTTATCAATTAGTTAGCTTGAAATATATGTAGTTCTTATTTATTATAATTTAGTATAAAGATTAGCCATGAAATTAAAGAAGATTTTCCTCGTTACATAAGAACATCTGTCAATAATTTAGCTACAATCAAACATTTAAATTAAAGGAAATTATAGTTAGGGAATTATCTGAGGGATATTGTTTCCCTTCCTTAAAAGAAAATGAAATCTTTAATATAGATCATTGATTTATTAAATTTTTCATTTGCAAAATAAGTTTCTTAAATAATTATTTCTGTAGGACTTGGCGAAGTTATTTCAAAAGATATGCCAAGAAGTTGTCTGCAGTTTTGATAGTTATCTGAACTAACTCTCCATCTAGTGTCTATATATTCTTAATATTTAAATAGAAGTTTTCCTCAGTGACCGATGGCAGAGATGCAACTCGGACTGCGACTGCGACGACGACGACACGTTTGCATTTTGAAAAGTCACGACCCACTTAGCCAGCCATGAGTAACGTAACGCTAACGGATGGGACGGGGTCGGGACGGGACGGGGAAGGCAAGGCAAATGGCCAGCGTCTAGTACTTGGCCAAGTGTTTGTTTTTCTATAAACAAATCGAAGCGAGCTTGAGTCCAATGGCATGGAATCGGAATCGGAATCGGAACGCGACGATCTGCTAACGAAGCAACCGAAACGCACCGAGGTCCATTCCAATCCAAAAACCGATACAATCCGAGATCCCATTGGATCTCTGTGTGAGTCACCTGGAGATGCGTTGATTAATTGCCCGCCTGACATCGGTGTGGAACCGCAAAAAGCTCTAAAAGTCCAACTCCCAGGCCATGGCTAAAGTGAAATCTCGCAGGCCCCCTGTTTGTTCGTTTTCAACAAACATTTTTCCTCAGCATCATTCGTTGGCATTGGAGATCGTGTGAAGAAGAAAGTGAAGTTCACAGGCATCGACACAAAACCTTAACCGAAAATAAACCTTTTTCTTTCTTCGACTTTTGGTATATAAGTAGTAACAACAATAGCTGATAAAACAAATACATTTGTCGCCTCGTCTCTTTGCTGGGAGAGAAATGTAAAGATGGTTATTCAAAACCAGCCTCTCGGCCGTGATTTATTTGCTTGTCCCCGGTCGCCAGAAAACATTGGCTGGGTTTAAACGATGCGGGAAATTCTAACAACAAAGCACAGCAATTTGACGTTTAACCACAGACAAAGCCAGGGCTAGAGCCAAAGTCAGAGCCAGAGCTAAAGCCAAAGCCAAAGCCAAAATGCTCGTGACCGTTAGACAAATAATATTAAAAATCAGCCACGATGGCGGGGCCAAAATTAGGAGAAATAGAGACATTGTCGCCGCGGCACAACATCATCAACAGCTATTGAAAGAGCCCGAAAGCCGAGAGCCCAACGCCGAAAGCCAGTTCATTTACATTTACATAAACCAAAACCAAAACCAAACCGAACTCAGCCCCATGATGATGGCCAAAAAGAAACCCATCAGCGAAGAAGACTGGGGAAGAGTCGGTTCCTAAAACGCATTTTTCCACTGTCGCCGCTGCACGCACGCGCTCATAAATCAAAAGCCAACTTGTTTATAACTGAAAGCGATCAATTAAAACGTTAACGCAAAAAAGCCACAGCCGAGAATCGGTGGAAAAAAAAAACAACACAACACAAAAAAAAACAAAAACAAAACAAGAAGACTGAAGAAAAAATATATAAAATTCAGCTGGGAAGATGAGAGCGTTGATCGTTGATCGCCGATCGCGATGCTTGATCGTGCCGAATTTGAAAACTGGCCAACGGATCTCTTGGCCAGGTTTGCTGTGCATTCCGCCGGCCCGATTCTGTGTAAAAAGCCCCGAAAAAACACACACAAACGAAACGAAACAAAGCGAAATGGGACAAGGGGAGGTGGGACATTTAAGTAAATTCCAGTTAAAAGTTAAAGCTGTTAACTGCATTTCGGTGTCAACATTATGGCTAAATGAATTGGGTTTTATGGTCAGCATCGAAAGCTAATCAATTGTTCGGCCCGAATGAGTCAACACTGTCTCTCTCTGTGATCGAAACGAACAATTAAATGTGTGGAAAAGTCGGACATTCTGATTTTATGATTACTCAATGGCAAAGTATGATTAAGTTGCTTTAACAAATGGACAGGCTTAACGTGTGATTGAAGATATGCCTTTCGGGGAGAGGCTCTTGGAGGGAAAATTAAGGCGAATTTAGTTGGGGTTAAATCATGGGAGGTTATACTATATTTTTAATATTATTTAGAATGAAAATGTACTTATAAAAAGAGCTCAAGACAGCTACACAAATAACCAGCTCTACCTGCCTTGTTTTATTTATATATATTATATTTTTTATCTTATTAAATACCTCTTTAAATATTTATCACCCCAATATTAAAATATTTAAGCAGCTTAATATACCTACAACTTTGATAATTATCTCTTCGATCTAACGGCATAAAATCTGGAGGAAAACATTTAAAATTGAGCTTCAGCCGAAACAATATCATACCTTATCGGTCAGAGGCGTCTTGACCATCTACCCGACATCTGAAGATGGGGGCTAACATACTTTAGAGGAGTTTGCCCAAGAACCTTGAAGCAAGGCAGATCTCTGCGCACGATCACAAATTCCAGTTGCCCAATCGAGCGCTAAAACGTCGAGACAGGACTGAAGAGCCTCCTGCCTCCTGTCGCAAGCTTTCTCTTTGCCATTTTTACCACCATTCGATGCTTATCGCTGGAAACTTGCAACACCCCGAAAAACAATGTTGTCTTATCAAAAGGAGGGGGTTTTCCGGAGGGGAAAAGCGCCTTGACAACACCCCTGCTAAGGCCGCGGAAATACTCCTCGTATTCGTACTCATATCGCGCATTATCAATAATGTGCAATGCTACAGCTCATAAAATGCAGCCAGCGAAAATATTAAATATTTTACGCTGACCAAGAAGGACCGAACCCGGATCGGCCGGGATCGGATCGGATCGGATCGGATGGCTTTTTGCCTTGATCAGGTGCCGCCAAGGTAGATCCCCAGCGAACACTTAGCAAAGCAAAGCTCAGACAACAGATGAGAGGCTCCTGCAAAAGGCACTGAGAGAAAATTCCCCTTAACTGTTCTCTTAAAAATTAGCTAATAATTTGTTAAGCTTAATTAGAAAGCAGAGTTTATAATTAAACAGCGTTGTCAACACAAATGTCACGCCTTTTAAGAGCTGACACCACTTTCTTTGTTTGCTTGCCAATCATAAATAATTTAACGATTTGGCACATTTTGCATATTAACAAATGAATTCATTAAATTATGAATGGATTTATTAATGACCTTTTTTGGGTAGAAAATGATATAAAGATCTTTTTAGGGTATAAGTAGAATATTTTGGAAATATATTTGAATGATTTTAAGAGCATTATCAGAAAGTAATTGGATATTAAAGGTTTTCATAGAATATTGTACACTTTTAATAAGTTTACTTGGTAGAATAGGTATATTTCCGTTACTTACTACCTAAAATTAAGAAGATGTAGTATTTATTTATAATTATTTCATATTTTTTTCTCTGTTCCGTTGATGCTCAGTAAGATTCCCCCTGTGCACCTTCGATAACCAGGACGAAGACGATCCCGATGCGTGCGGTGCGATAAGCAGCCGATGCAAAACCATTAATTAGGAGCTGCAGATACCTGGTGTAGTGTGTAGTGTGTACCTGTGGAAGTGCCCTCTCTCTCTCTCTCTCTGCCAGTATTGCTCTCGCTGGTTTGGTCGAAATTAAGGCTTTAATCGTGCATGAAAATACGTGAAACTTACGCGTCTTCGGGGACTTCCCCTTACTCTCTGCTCCCTGCTCCTCTCACAGCCTCATCGTCGTCAGATGCAACGTGATCGCGATAAGATAAACTGCATACAAATTTGCTTTTATGCGGAGTCAGGGTTTGGTGATGGTTTGAGGGGGGGATCTCAGCTTTGGGGCGAAGTGAAAATGATTATTATTATTTATGCAGGGTATCAAATATTCCCTCAACGCGTGTGTCAACGGGCCGGTGTCTGTCATTTATTTCAATGAAAACAATCAGCACTGACTGCTGCCCAGGCCCAGGCCCGCTCTTGTGGGCTCATTAATCGACCGGCAATATGTCAATGTCGCGGCACTACGTCGTATATATCTGCACCTTGGATACCCGCAAAACCAAGCTCTCCTTCGGTGCCTGATGAGGACGATGGCGATGATGATGATGATGATGATGACGGGGTGGGTCGTCGACCATAAACCTAAACCCATTTTCCATTTGCAATTTCACAGTTGCATATGAGCGTTTGCAGCGCAAATTATCGAAGGTAACTGTAAAAAATTTATTAAATAAAGAGGATTGAACCGAAGTGAAATTACTCTATTGGGAAATATACAAAAAATATTTAAAAATAAGATAAAAAAAACACGACAAACTATATATATTTGAAAATAATAAATACATGACACATCACTTAAATTCCTTTGAAAAACCTCCCTCCCATTAGCACATTTTTTATGGTTAGCAAACTATTAATTTCCTGCCCATAAATCAAGCCAAATTCCCCGATTTCCAACTGTGAAAAGACCAATTTTCCGACTAAAGCGTGGCAATGGCTACCAAATGAAATACATCCCCTGCATGAAGAGTATTTCCACATGGCGTACCTCTGCCTGATTGTTTTATACCTCCTGCCTCCCTCGTTTTGTCTGTCTATTCCCCTCTCCGAATTGGCATTACTTCGGCTAAAACTCCTCACTCTCCCCCCATTCGAAAATCGACGGCGACTATCTCTTTGCATCTGCGTTGAAGCGCGAAAATTGCAAACCAATGTTGTTTTGACAATGTGCAATAATTTGTAGTCAATTTTATGTGTCTACCGTCGATTCGGTCGGTTCAGGTCCGCTTGTTTCGTTTCGGAAAATCCTCCTCCATTCCCTGCTGCTCCCGCCACTGGTTACTTCACTGCCCACAGGGTAGACGGGTGTAGCGGGGGCACAATTTATGGCTGGTAAATTAGCAAGAAATGGAAATTAAGAAAAATGTTGCTTTTATTGCAAACAGTTGTAGTCGTCTTCCAATAAAAGCATATTTATTTATACACAGGGCCTGTGCGATCGGGAGGGAGAGAGGCCTGGAACATGGAATTGGGAACCTGAAAACACACAGAAGGGGGACCCAACCAGACTTTTACGACCCTCGATTCGTTTGGAGTCTAATGAGGCAAGTGGTGGGTGCAATGATTGGGTGGCTACCTAATTGACGGCTCCTCGGCGGATGCACATGGGAAAAAATATATTTCTGCCGCCTCCTAATGAGATTGCCTCTTCGATTTTCCTTCTGTATTTTTTTTCTCTCTCTATATAGCGTTACCTCCTTTCCCTTTCAACCTTTGATAGATGGCCAAAAAGTTCAGACTGATGGCTCTGGCATTAGCACTAAGCTTCAGCCGGGGCCAAGCACTTTGATTTGACTTTGGGCATCGAAAATCGAAAGAAAAAAGCCCGAAACGAGAATCAGAAAATGCGAGAGCGAATAAAGAAAACTTCTAAACTGCAGTCAGGGAAATTTTTGATGTAGGTTTTTGGCCAAGAAGCAAACCTGTGTCGGGGATAGGGTCACAGGAGCGGTTTCGGTGGGTCAAAGGGTTAGTGAACATACTCTAACAGCAGCAGTTAACATTTTAGCATTAAAAAGGCCCACAAAAATATCAACAAGGTTATAATTAATTAGTTAGAATATTATTTTTGGCTTTGTTAGTCTTTTTTGTGAACCAATTTTAACTAGAAACTATATAACTTTGATTATTTAAGAGTGCTTTATTTTTGGCACATAAGAAACCATTTTATTAATAATAATAAGGCTCTGGAATATTTTTTAAAAAATATTTAATAAATAAAACTTGTCTAGAAAATTGTACAAAATTCCACTCCTAGGTTAAGGTTACCCCCCTGCTTCCAGCTCAGTTAAAGCCCAAGTTTTGCGAGGGCAATCTATAAATAAAAGGCATCTCTTTTGACACTAAACTGACTTGTAAACCGAAATATTTACGTCGACTTCTTTTCGCTGCGTATGCCAAATGACAGACGGAACCCTCCAAAGACGACCCCCCATCCGAGGGTCCCGAGAAAGAGAGAAAAAAAAAGCAGAAAAAAGGAAGCCCCGACCCCAAACGGGCCTCTAAACTTTCCTTACCCGAAAGGAAACAACGTGAACAAAAAAATTCAATTGAAAGTTTGCCTCTTGGATTGGCGGTGTCTGCACTCTCCTCCGTTCCCACTTCAACTCATCCGTTACTTTGTAACAAATCCCACAGGCAAAATTGATAAAATAAAGGAAAAAAAGGGGAGAGAGAGATATATGTGGATGTGGGATGTGGCTGTACGTTAGATATACTATATATATGCCAGCGGGTTCGGAGAAAGTAAAAGCAAAGAAAAGTTTTTAATATTTGACGTGTTTTTTTGCAAAACTTTTCTAGGTTTTCGTTTTCCGTTTCGCACCGAATCGAGATGAGGGAAATGAAAATATTGAAAAGGGTTTAGTCCGAGCTTGAACTTCTCCGCTGGTTAGGCCACATACATGTGTGTGTGTGTATCCACCAGATACAATTTCCCCCCGAATGCCATTCTAAAGTTGCACATCAAAGGCTGCCTGGGAGCCAGTTCGTTCGCTAATGATTGATTGTAAAATTCGCTAATTTAAGCAATGCGAATTTATGTTTCGGCAGTGGGGGCCCCATCAATTTTATTGCGCATTTAATTGATCATAAAAATTATTCATTCATCGGGAGCTTCAGCGAACTCGTTTCCAGACGGCGAAAAAATGCCAACTGTGGTGGGGCGGCGACTCATTGACTCAAATAAAGGCAGCATGAGCACACGATGGCCTGGCCAGCGATTTCAAAGATGAGATATACGACTGCCATATAGATATCTTTAAAATATGCATGGGAAGTAGTAGATATCGTCGCATAAATACCAAAACGCTGGCGGACGGGGGTTTTCTCTGTTTAAAATTAATTCAAATGGAGCAATCGTGGGATGTGCTTCGATGAGTGAGTGTGGTGTGTGTGGCGCGAGGTTGGACTAGCAAGTTTTTTAGAACCTCAGAAAGTTTGGAAATTGTCTTGGGTTAATACAATAATTTTTAAGGGATTTAATTCAAAAACTAAACCTAAAAGAAGTCTAGAAAACGATGAGAAATAATTCCATTGAGGAAGCTGAAATAATCTCAAGCAATAATCGGATTGCAGCAAACATATATTGATAAATATAGACATTGAAGTATTACTAAAAGTAAGTTCATATTATTTGCTATTTTTAATAGTTCCAAGTCTTCAAAAGAGTTAAAAATTAAAATGAATAGTAAGCATTAAGCATTGATAAGTAAAAAAATAAAACTGAAGTTCAGGCCATTGCAAAAGTTTTGTTGCACAAAATACCTCAAGTATAATATTTTCTTCTATAAACTCATATATAAGAAATTTCATTAAAGCTGCAAATAATTAAATAAAAATATAGTTTATACGATTTTTTGTAAGCAAACCTCTCTCACCATGAATTTTTAAACCTCAATCTTTCTTGCATCCGTCATGGAATGGCCAAGCGCTTTTAGTGTTTATCTTGCGGATTTTTTTGGACGTAATAGAACACCGCTCTGACATAAACAAAACCAGAGCTAAAACAAAACCCAATAGTGCTGTGAAAATGTGGAAAAAGCAACAAGAAATACGGCTGCTGGCATTGGAATTCGCAGTTGGTATCAAGAATCCATATCAAATGTCAAGGCGAGATAGTTTATGGCTTATCAGCGGCAGACGAAAAAATAACAATGCAGGCTGTGGGAATGTGAATAAAAACTCCGACTTTGTTTTGATTATCAATTTTTTGTCATTTATATATTTTTGTGTTTCGGTTTTTCTTTTCGTTTTTTTTTTTGTTCTTGTTGCTATAAACTAGAAAACATAAAGTTACAAAATAAAATACATATTCATGTGTGTCCGAATAGTTACAGTATTTACAACAAGCGGGGCGAGTAAATCTTAATAAAAAGTTATGCATATTTTTATATATAGTACACATGTAATCAGTCGATTTATGTTTTCAATTTTGCTTGATTCGTGTTACAATTCTTTTTTAATGTATCTTTTTTGTTACGCGTGTGCATACAGTCCATTTGTTTTGTATTATTTACAATATTTTAATAAATTTTCATAGAATTAATATGGCTGTATCTGGTAGGCGGGGGCTGTGGTGGATTCGGATTCAATTTATTCACTTACGCAATAAACTAACTAATGAGGATAAGCTTAGGGCTAGACATACATAGGTTGGTAGGAAATTGGTAATTCGTCTTAATAAATTAATTAGCGCTTAATGCTAAAACAAAATATCACAATGATTAAACAGATTAACGTACGATTAACATTTAACTTATTTACATTTAACTCTTGAGGGATTCAGAGTTAGTTTTCTGGTTTCTTGCTTTTGGAATGCATTTTTAAATTGGCAAAACAGTGGAGCTGGAGCTGGAGATGGAGAACAGAGAACAGAAAATAGAGAATTGGGAAAGAGAGGGCGTAACACACAACCTGGTAGATTTTAATCGCCAAGAAGACCAAAACTAATCTGTACGGCTCTGTGTTCCATTCGGTTGTTGCTGTTTTCATGTTCCTCCTTTTCTGGCCTTGTCGATTCTGGCCAAAACACAATTTTTGGGGGCCGAAAAAAGCAGCACAGCCAAGGCACACACGTGCTGATCTCTCTCTCTCTCCTACGCCTTTCCTTGGTTTGCTCGGGGGACTTTCTCGGTTTCAAGTTTCTGCCGCAAGGTCAGGCAGCAGCACTTTTCACTCTGGGAAATTCTGACTACCCACCCTCCTCCTAATCTCTGACTAGCTGGAAAAAAGAAAGCCTTGTTTTCCCAATCAAATCTAGACATGGCGTGATCTTAGGAAATGTTTCTAGAATATTTTGCACAACATCTTCTTTATCTTCTCATGGTGGGATCAAATTAACTGGCATTAATTGCTGGCTGTAAGTTGGTTTTATCAGAGTCAAATCCTCTTAACAATTGTTTTCTCTTGGGGAAAATGTTTCTATCTATTTTCCTTTTCCACCATTGATTAGCACATGTAATTGTGTGTCTCAAAGGGGGAAAAGGGAAAGATAACAAAAAACGTAAAACAAAACCAATTTCAGCCAGTGTCTGTAGACGGTCTGGGGTTTTTCGACTAACGTCTAAGGTCTGCTTTTTGTTACAATTTTCCTTTGGCCAGACATGAGCTCTGTGATGTTTTGCGTTGCCTATTTTTCGTTAGCCTCACAGTCACAGCCGCAGTCACAGTCACAGATACAGATACAGATGCAGCTACAGCTGCTGCAGATACAGATACACGGGTGTATCTTCTACACACGTCGGGCTTGTTATAGCAAAATGCAGCAGTTAAGATGAACTAACGACTGAACGTTGCAAACAGGGAAAACGAGGGAAAAACAACAAAAAATGCTGGAAAACGACAAAATAAAGGAGAAAAAGAAGGAGGAACGAGACGAAACGAAAAATAAAGAAAAAAATTTAAACCAAAGGAAATACTTTTGGGCCTGCGCTGCCTTTTGTTGCTGACTGACTGGTTGGTGCTGTGGCTACACAGAGATAAATCTAAGAATATATCTTATGAAATGATGCCAGAATATTAATTAAGAATTTTCCTTTAAGAACTCTGTTATATAGGTGACCCTTTTGAGCTAAGAAATATATTATATACACCTCAAAAAATATCTTAAATTTCTCTCTGTGCAGTCGCTGCCAGTTGCTGCTCGGTGTGTTGCATGCAACATCAATTTTCTGAATCTAGCTGCGAGCCAGGAAACTGAAAATAGCTGGCCGTAAGAAAAACAGAACAGGGCCAACAACAAACAACAATTGCCTGGCTCGCCAGCTATTTTACTGTTGTCTTTTGTTGTTGTTTCTGGTTCTTGGTTGCTGCCCAGCTCTTTCCCCACTCGATTTTTCTTTTACTTTTGCTATTTTAACATGTAACTAGGCTTTTATCGCTAAACGCTTGCATTTGCATATTGAATGCAATTCCCCTTTTTTTTCGTTGAAACCCGAGGAAGTTAAACTTGTTTTCTGCTTTTTTTTGAGGCTAGCAAATGGTCTGCAGATATTCTAGATCACCTTTCATAACTCAACAAGATCAGGGTTGTGCTCTTTTCCTTTTTCCTATGTTTCGATGGGCAAAATATGTTAAGGTCAGCTTGAAAATGAAGTTAAATTAGTAAAGTGTAAAGTATCAACTCAAACTATCTCCAGCTCTACTGTCCTTGCCTTTAACCCTTTTGTCAACCTCTACTTAACCCCTAAACCCCACTCACATGTGCAGATTTCTAGACGCTGGCGTTGGCTGTGTGGGCGGCAGGGGCAGGCTCTGCTGCTGGATGCCACCCGCCAGGGGTATCATCTGGGGATGGCCACCGCCACCACCACCTCCCACCGAACCGCCACCCATCAGCAAGGCCGCCTGCTGCTGTTGCTGTTGCGTCGTGTTGTTATTTCCGCGAAGTTGCTGCTGCTGTTGCTGCTGCTGCTGTTGTTGCTGTTGTTGATGCAACGATGGCTGCCGGCGGAAGCTGCCCGGCTGCTGGGGCGGCGGTGGCAACATGAACTGCTGCTGGTGATGATGCACCTGATGGGGAAGTGGCATCGCCTGCTGGTGGACATGATGGTGATGGTGGTAAGCCGCATGGTTGATCGGCACATGGCAACTCTGGCCTCCGGCGCCGTTGGGGGAGCGCTGTGACGAAGACACATCCGGCAGGGCGAAGCGCAGCTTCTGCCAGAAGAGCTTGTCGCCCCACTGCAGATACGTGTTGGTCTTCAAATAAAGACGTAGATCCGGGTCCAGCTCCTTCTGCGGCACCTCGCCCAGTACAATGACTATCAATCGGCGGCGTCGATCGCGCAACACCGACTGATGGGCGGACTTGAACTCGAAGCGGCACCACTCCGACTTGATGAAGTTCTCACTGACCACCATGATGGTGCGACGACTGCTGTCGATGGCCTGGACAATGGTCTCCGGCAGGTAGCCGCCCACGGGGAAGTCCCGCTGGTGCAGGCACAGCTTGTACCGCTGCGCACCCATCTCCAGCATCGGAGCCAGCTCCTCGTTCACGAACAGCTCATCCTTCGAGGAGTACGAGACAAAGGCATCGAAGAGCTTCTCCCGCTCGTTCTTGTCCACATCCTTCTGGGCATTGTAGAAGAGCCTCACGCCAAAACGGGAGTGGCACCAGACGCGCATCTCCTGGCGGAAGATGAACACCAGCAGGGTGCAGATCATCACGAATATGAAGGCCGTTAGGATGGCCACCAGAATGGGAATGTAGTCCTGCTTCGGCGGCTGGTTCAAGATCATCTTCGTGGAGGTGGCATTCGAGGCATTCTCGCCGCCAGCCTGCTCCGCAAAGTCATAGTTATTGTCCAGGCCCAGGGGCAGCGTTTGGCTGCACTGCACCACGGGCAGGGAGGTGGCCTCGGCGGACTGCGGATACACCACCATCTGCTGGGTGTTGTTGCCGCTGATCGAATCGCACTTCATCTTCAGCTTGTCCTGCACATACTCGTGCCGGTTCATATAGTCCCTCAGCTTGTCGATGAACTCGCAGTGACAGCTCCACGGATTTCCCGCCAGCCGGAGCTCGTTGAGGTAGCTGGGCAGGAAGTTCCACACGGCAAACGAGGTGATGGCATTGTGATCCAGTCGCAGGATCTTCAGGTGATACAGGTGCGTGAAGGTCAGAGTGTCAATCGTGGCGATCGCATTGTGCTGCAGATACAGTTCCTGCAGATTGTCCAGGCCCTGGAACTCGTTGCCATTGAGAGCCCTCAGCTGGTTGCTCTGCAGCTGGAGCACCTCCAGCTCCAGCAGGCCGTAGAAGGTGCGATTGTGGAGCACCTCGATCCGGGAGTGATTCAAATGCAGAACCTTTAGCCGCTTGCGACCGATGAAGGCGTGACTCTGCAGCTCCCGGAAGTTGTTTCCGTCCAAATACAGCTGGGTGGCGTCCATGGGGATGTGCGAGGGCAGGGCCTGCTCGTAGGTGGCCCGGCTGCAGTCGACGACATTCGACGTCCAGGATTGATCGTGGTAGCAGGAGCACCTATCCGGGCACTCCATCTTACAATCGCAAGCCTGGAAGTCGCAGCAGTGGCACAAAGCGAAGCAGTGCGAGGCGTATTTGCAGAGGAAGTCATCCGATCGCGCCTCAATCAGGGAGACATGCGAGGAGCCGCGGGCATAGGCCAGGCGGCAGTGGATCTGGTCCAGATCCATCAGCTGGGGCTGAGTGCGCGACTCCCGGTTCACCTTCTGCAACCAATCCAAATTACAGTCGCATTCGTAGGCGTTGTGGCCAATGTAGAACTCGGGGATCTCCCGATCCTCGGCTATGGGCGACAGTCGCAGGGCATTGGGCTCCAGGGTGGTCAGGCTGTTCCTCACCAGGTCCACTCTCGTCAAATTGGGCTTCTTGAAGAAGGTATACGGCTGGATCTTGGATATCTGGTTGTCGTTCAGATAGAGCACCTCCACGCTGTTGGGAATAGAGCTGGCCGTGATCTCCGTTAGCATATTGTAGCTGGCATCAAAGGTACTCAAGCTAAGCTCACTCTCGATCTCAAAGTAGTTGCCCAGCTGGGCGATCCTATTGGCCCTCACATCCAGCCACTGCAGACCGATGGGAATGTGCGAGTAGTCGAACTTCTCGAGGCGATTTCCCGAGATATTCAGCCACACCAGGTTGGGCAGTTCAGTGAAAAGTCCAGCAATAGACTTGAGCTGATTGCCATCCAGCCGGATGGCCTGCAGCTGACTGTTCCTCTGGAGGGAGCCCGCCTCGATGGACTTGAGCTTGTTTCCGGACAAGTTGAGGATCTGCAGGGAGCTCATGCGATCGAAGACTCCGCGCCGGATCTGTGTCAGCGAGTTCTCCGTCATCCGGAGACCGTACAGATTCTCCAGCTGCGTGATGCTTGTATCCTCGATCTGACTGATCATATTCTCGCCCACATCGAGGGTTTTCAGCAGGGGCACATGGGCCAGAGCCTCGGGCACTGTCTTCAGCTTGTTGTCATTCAAATGCAGATCCTGCAGCCGACTGCAGTTCATGAGGGACTTGTGGTCCAGCCTCGAAATCCTGTTGAAGTCCAGGGAGAGCACGATGAGATTATTCAGACCCTGCAGCGTGTTCTGCTCGATGGTCGAGATGCGATTGCGGGAGAGGATCAATGTGTGAAGATTGGTTAAATCCCCAAAGATCCCCGTCGGCAGCTGATCGATGTAGTTGCCCTCCAGCTTGAGGATCTGCAAACTGGTCAGCGGCCTGAAGATATGCGCCTCCAGGCGACTGATCTTATTAGACGAAAGGTCCAGCATCATGAGCCGCTTGAGACCCACAAATGTGGCTGCATTGACCCACTGGGAGTTGAGTTCATTGCTGGCCAAGTCCAATATCAGGAGCTCGGCCAAATCACTGAAGATGCCCGGGGCCAGGACATTGATGGAATTATTCCGCAAATAGATCTCCTGCAGCTGCTTGGTCTCCGCGAAGAGCTCCGGCGGCAGCGACGACAGGCGATTCGCCGACAGATCCACCACTTTAAGGGATAGCAGACCCTCAAAGGCGCGATCCGCCAGAAAGCTCATGCTATTCTTGGCCATATTCAAATGGGTCAGGCGTCCCAGGGCCGACAACATGGCCGTGGGCAGGCTGACCATCTTGTTCGCACTGAGATCCAGACTCTGCAGCGTGGAGCCGCAGACGCGGGCCTTCCTCGAGCTCAGCGAGGCGCTGAAGTAGAAGTTGCTGATGTCCTGGATCTTGTTGTAGGAGGCATTGAGGTGCTGCAGTGACTTTAGCGGACAGACCATGCCATCCGGTATCAGCCAGATGTTGTTCAAGCTGAGATCCAGGCGCTCCAGCTGCCGGAACTCCACGAAGCTGTTGGACGCCATCTCCAGCGACATCGTCGACCAGTCGCCGTTGTGTGTGCGAATGGTGAGATTCCTCAGCTCGTGCAGGCCCCGGAAGGAGCCGTCGGTGAGGTTGCCCAGCTTGCAGTACTCGATGGTCAGGTCCCGCAGCTCCACCAGCGACCGGAAGCTATCCGGACTGAGGCTGCTCTGGAAGAACAAGGCATCGTTGCACTCCAGACGCAGCCGCACCGTATTGTGCGGCTGGATCACACTGAAGTTGGTGTTCTCCAGCTCCGAGTTGATGGTCCTCAGGTGGCACACCAGGGTGATGTCGTGCTCCCCGCCGCCGGACCAGCGGCACTCGTCGGGAGCCTGATACAACACCGTCTTACTCAGGGCCGCCCCGAAGATGGGCATCACCCAGGTGGCGATGAGGACGTAGAGCATGTGACTGGTGGCCAGCATCTTGGCGATGCGGACTTGAAATTAGCTTCTTGCGGGGATTCGGGCGGGGGCTTCTTCTCTCTATTCGATCTCTCTCTCTCTCACACACACGCACTCTTCTTCCCTTTCTCCCGTCTCTATTTCTCGCCCATTTTTATGCGTTTTGCGTTTTTATTTTGGATTTTTTGGTTTTGAATTAAATTAAAATCACTTTTCACACATCACCACATATCAGATTTTGTAATGCTTAAATGCCTTTTTTTTTTATCTAATACGATTTTCTTGTTTTTCCCGCTGGCGCTATTAATTTCTTTTCCGCTTTTATGTTTCAATTTTTGTTTTTTCGATTTCTCGTCGGCTTTCTCAATATCTGTTTTAGTTTCGCGTTGACCGTAATCCAAGTGGGGGGTAGCGATAGCGCGTTTGATAAATTTCTGTGTTCTAAATTTTCTCGAGGCGATACTTCTGCTCTTTTTTTACTTATTTCTTTTTCGGGTCCGCTCAACGACAGACGCGCGTCCGCTCGGCTCGAAGTCAATTTTAAAACTGATCGTTCTCCGCGCCGCTCAGTCAGCAGCAAGTGCCGCACTCAATCGAGTAGGTGGCCGTTGCAAGAGTGAGTGAATATGGGTGCACTGGGAAAAATAAACCCCTAGAGAAACAAACAATAAAATAGATGAGTTAAAAAATAAACTTGGATTTTAATTTGAAACATTTTCAAGTCGAAATATATTTATTAAAACTTATAAATTCATTTTAAATCATAAGATTTGAATGTAAA
>JAEIIH010025616.1:0-22620 GCA_018904745.1 Drosophila orosa
ACCTGTTTTCAGCTAAAATTATAAAAATTAATTCACAAACTGATCTAGTTTTAAAAAAATATTATTCATTTCTCTTCTTAGATTAGAATTTCATGATAATTTGATTGCTAAAACTGAGAGTTTTGTTATGGAGACACTCCTATATTATCATTATTACTGAAATATCGGTTACTTAATTACTTCCCCTGCTCATTTATGGCTTGTTCTTTTTTTGAAATATCATCTGCTACTTTCGATACCTAAAATATTATTTCCTGCTGTTCTCACGCTTCTCATCCCCCCAAGTTCAATGCCAATCGCCCCAAGTTCGCTCCCTATAAGGCCACCAGCTCGGGGGTACACCTCCTCTTGTGCATAATTATACAAAAACGTATGTATATAGCGTGAGGCAGCCGAGAGTTGTCAGCATATTGCCAGCAGATGACGGAGAAGTTTGGCGGGCGAATCGATTTCGGAGACCTTGGCAGTCAAAATGATTGTCGCCTTTTAAGGCAAAATCAGCAACAGAAGCGGACCCAGCAACATGCAAGTACTTCAAGTACAAGTACCAGTACAAACACTAAATAAAGTAAAAGAGCAGACACAGATACGTACGTAAGTATCTGGCAGATACGACTCATAGCCAGAGTATCTGCAACCTACGCTTGGGCCTACGCGGCCTAAAAATGATTGCGACTGGGGCCAGAGTTGGTATTGCCAATTTCGGAGCTCCCACGACTTTCAGCTTATTTTCTGTAGTTGTAGTTTGAGTAGCTTTTGCCACAGCTTTTTGCATTAATTACGCGCTTGAGCGTGCCAAAGTATTTCTCGTATTTCTGCTTGCCTAATGATGGGGCGATGACATCACTGGAAAGCAAACACATATCTCGGCGCTATAAGACCTCTTTTCCCCCTCCTCACGTCTTTCTCGGTGGGGGATTCTCCAAGTTAATCGAGAGAGCTGATCCTTATATGAGACGCATTCACCGACTTACCTCAGCGCCAGAACTTCCACTCCACGCATTCGCTTGATGATGGACACATCGGTGAGATCACTTCCCCTGAAATAAACAAGAGACAAGGGAACACGTTAGACGTTAGATGGCATTATAATGGAGATAAGTGTGGCGTGGAGGCCCCTTTTAAGTCATCGCCCGCTTTAATCTAAGACGGGTCAACAGGCTGGAGGCATCTGTACGAAAGTAGCTCAACTGCTTTTCACGCTTTTCCGTCTGTCGGCTTCCTTCTCCTCGAGTGCCGCGAGTTTTCCAGCCCAGGGAATCGTGACTTGCTCCCAAAAGTGGACACTTCTAAACTGGTTAGAAGATTGCCCCCGGATTTGGGTCACACTGGGGGGAACCGTGGCCGGCACTCGAGTGAAAGCCAGCAGTCGGAGCAGCCGGGCTGAGCAGAGCAAAGTGGGCAGATCCCCCAGACCCCAGAGCTCATACTCCATACTCTATACCCCATACTCCATGCTATACCCAACAGATCGGAGCTTTCACTGCGGCTGCACCTGCCTCGGCACGATTAGCAATAGATCAATGCACAGGCGGAAATTAGATCGAAAATCGATTTCATGCACACTGGTAAAATGTGTATATATTTTTTAACGATTTTTTAAGCTCACAAAACACTTGCATTTTATCAGAATATATAAAGTTATAAAAGCTACCCTCGGAACGATATACTGAATGGGGTCAAACATGATAACGAGAGTCGTAAACATTTTTATGTCAAAGAAATTAAAGAGTAGGAAGAGGTTTTGGTTGAATATTATACCATTTTACATGTAATTAATTCAAATTTAAAGATTTATTTATTTAACTGGTTTATAATGATTGTATTTAATAATTTTAATTGATTCCTTAAAGTTGTATGACTTTGTTTTTAATAGGAACAATTTTAAAACAAAAAAGGGCAAACCTGAGTATCTATACCTTAAAGTTTGCTTTCGGATCATGAAAATCAATCATAACTCAGCCAAAAGTGCATTAATTTCAATTCGAAAAGCTTTTCTGTGCCAGTTTTTATTAGGCAAACAAATCTGCATATAGAATATAAAATTTGAAGAATTAAAATTTTCGTTGATTTTTTGACATTTTTAATGATGTAACCCCTTATAAAATTTTGAAAAAATTGGTAAAATTTTTATTTAAGCCGAACATGTCTTAATCGACGCGGTTTTTGGTGCTGATCAAGAATATATATGATTTATAGGGTCGGAAATGACTCCTTCACTGCGTAGCCAATTTTTGACTTAAATTATAATTTCAAAAATTCGATTTCAATTAAGCGAGAAATTAGTTAAGTATCCCGATTTTAATATAATCCTATATTAATGACTAAATTTTAATACCATTTACATGGGATACAAATAAACAGTAATAAAATAAACTATCTTTTAGATTTAAAATCAATTAAAAATGTGTATGTGTATTTAAAAGGGATTCTATAATTTTAATTTTTCATACATTTCTGTGTGTGGTTAATTTTTCAATAAATGTATATGCAAAAATATCGATATAAATTCAAAGAAAGATATATTGGATTTCAATAAAGATATTTCCAAGTTAAAAAAAAAAACGATTTTCCAGGGAAAGATAAGAACTTTAAGATGTCGTAAGGATCTTCTTGAGAAACAAATCCAGTTTGAAGAACCTCAAAAGTACCCAAAATCGGCATTTTTTGAACTATTGAGTTGAAATATTTTTAAAACCAGACAGATTCGAGTTCACCAGTTCAAAAAGTATCAGCAAAATTAATTCCGGTTCTTGGTTACGGCCTGTGTTATACAAGATTACAAAATCCACAAATTTTCTCTAAGGACAAGACTATTAGTTAAGCTACTCTATAGTCCATATTTAAGTTAGTAATTTGTTTATACAATTTATAGTAATAGTCCCTGTACTCACCAGCAATTTAGCTTTTTGATCAGGCCAAGATCGGACTGCTTGGCCCGCGCAATCACCATTTCCTCGGTGAGACGAGACATGGCGAGATGTGATTGCAATGATGGTGCTCGTGCTCCAATTGGCTTTCAGCTCTCCACTATCCACTATCCACTATCCACTATCCACTCTCCTCTGTCCACTCTCCACTCTCCACTCTGACCCGTGGCCAAACAGGTGTGCCAGTTGCAGATTCCAGCTCTACACAGCCGCCGTTGGTTAACCGCGTATTTAAGCCGCTTTGTGAATGCCCAATTTCAGATGCCGATGGAGGTGAGCAACCAAATTCAAAGGCAATAAGCAACAAGCTACAACAAAAGCTCAAACTTTTGTTGTTGTAATCACTGGCGTGTCGTAGGCGTTGCCTTATTGTTGTTGTTCCTACTGTTGTTGTTGCTGCAATGTTGTAATTACGTTTCCGATTTGGCGAGTTCCTTTTGCTCTGCTGACTGGGGGTTTTCCAGATCTATTTTGTATCTGGCAGATACCAGGCACCAGACCAGGCTTGCAGTTTTATCTCTTTATCTCGCACGGATGACTAAGCGCGGGTTGTTGCGCTTCTCGCTTTTATTTATATTTTTACTATCACACGTAATTCACCGCTAGCTACCTATCTCTGTTGCACTTTATCCTCATCTGTCGTTTCTCTCCCTGTCCGCCTAGTTGTTGTTGTTGCTGTCAAAATTGTTGATTGCAACGAAGTACGGTAAATTTGGCAATATTCACCCTGAATCGATTTTTTCGCGCCCAGATGTTTCCTAATCTTTAGCTGTATGTTGTCCTTTTGAATTTTAACACTAACACTTAATTCTTTGAGGCCAAGAGATAACGTATGAATGGGTTGTATGTACATATATTAATCTGCGTTTCGAAATGCGAGTGATTTTTCAGAGCCTATTTTCCCGATTTTCTTTGCACCGTTTTCGTTTGCTCTCAGACAGGTATGTACATTGCCGCGGTGTGTGTGTGTGTTTGTGTCGGTATTTGCGTGTGTGCCAGAGCGAGGCAGCGCAGAGACGCGGCGGGTTTTACACAATACGCTTTAAACACTATTAGTTTTTACTTTTGTTTAGCGTCTTTCTGGTTCGTGCGCTCGACTCGACGGCGAAAAACTATCTGCTCGAAAAACTTTAGCCGTCACGGAGCTTTCATTGTCTTTGTTTACGAATGCGGTGTGAAGCGAAGAGAAGAGAGCAGTGTTGCCAGATGAAGAACTGGAATTCTTCCTAAAAAATCTCAATTAGTCCCGATTTCCCCCAAAATTAAAGAAATCTGTTCATTTCAAACATGTAAAATAATTAATATTTAATTAAGATATTGTGGAAAGTCTGTGGGGGAAATAATTAAAATTTTAAAAAATCCCGCTAAACAGCGAATTTGGATGTATTTTTTAATACAATTTGGCGTACTTCAGCTTCGGTCACACTGCCACCACTGGACGTGACTGATTTATTTATAAATTAATTTCTCTCTATCTGTAGCTTGTGCGCCCGCCCGCGACGTGTTGTTTTCGTGAAAATTTGCATCGCATCTTTCAGCGCGTGCAGCAGTATTGGTCGGTCCGTCTCTGTGCGAGGAAAACAACGCACCGCAGCAGCGACGCCAGAGCAGCGAACGAGATCAGAAGCGCGAGCGAGAGTGCCAAACAAAACACATCTCATCGCAACCTTGGGCGTGTGTATTAATTGAGCGTTCCTATCCGCGAACCGCGATCCGCTCTCCGCGTCGCTACCCCTGCCCCCACAACCGCATCGCGTCCGCCCCCTCCTCCTCCCGCGTCTCAAGTGGAGAGGTGTCGTCGTAGCCGATTTTTGATTGGGATTACTTACCACCACCATTCCGCTTCTGGCCTGTGCCTGTTTTCCGCTGGGTTGCGCTGCTGTTTCCGAAGCAAACATAACATCTGGCGAGATAAGGGCGCCCCTCTCAGCCGAACCAGCCCGCCCCCCAGTCCCCAGTCCCCGTCCCTCGGCCCCAGCAAACGCTTTCGTTGCAAAAACGGCGCTGAACGTAAGTTGGATTACGTCATCGTTCGAGGGCAATTTTAGACTCTGATTGCGCCATATATATAGACTCAGTTATAGTTTTGGTTCTGGACTGACGACGACTGGTCAGCGGCGACAACAACAGGCGCCCCCGCATCCGAGATGATTCATGTGGGCGAGAGTACGTGGAACCTGCGGATCCTCATCACCGATCTGCAGGTGGAGAAGACGCTGCGCGTGAAGGGCGACCAGCACATTGGCGGCGTCATGCTGCAGCTGGTGGACCCGGAGATGCCCAAGGATTGGTCAGATCACGCACTCTGGTGGCCCGCCAAGAACGTGTGGCTGACCAGGACGCGTTCGACATTGGACCAGGCTGGCGTGCAGTCGGACTCCTTTCTGCACTTCACGCCCATGCACAAGACGCTGCGGGTGCAGCTGCCCGATCTTCGGTATCTGGACTATCGCGTCAACTTCTCGGCCAAGACCTTCGGGGCCGTGGTGAGCCTGTGCAAGGATCTGGACATTCGCTATCCCGAGGAACTGTCGTTCAGCAAGCCCCTGGAGCCGGAGCATCTCAAGAAGAATTTCTCCAAGCTGCCGCAGCGCAAGATTGCGGTGGCAGAGGCCAATGGCATCTCCTACTTGCAGCCGGCGCCCGACACCAACTCCTTTGTCCCGATCACAGGAGCCTACAATGGCAGCAATGGCAGTTTGGATCGTTCGCACAACGGAAATCTGCTCTGTGCGCCAGCTTCACCGTACGCCACGACACCGCGGAGGGCAGCCACTGCCCCGGGCACGCCCATCAGCTCGCCCACGGGCACCTGGAAGCACAACTCTACAGGATATGCCAGCTATGATTCCAACTCTAGCTTTGGCGACTTCCAGGAGAACCTGGCCGTGTCGCCAAGGTCTCCGAGTCCGGATGTCCGGGCCCGTTTGGTGCGACCAAAGACGCTGGTGGAGAAGGCACGCCTCAATGTGGGCTGGCTGGACTCGTCGCTGTCCATCATGGAGCAGGGAGTGCGGGAGTACGACACCCTCTGTCTGCGCTTCAAGTACTTCACTTTCTTCGACTTGAACCCCAAATACGACCAAGTGAGGATCAACCAACTGTACGAACAGGCCAAGTGGAGCATCTTGAACGAGGAACTGGATGCCACCGAGGAGGAGACCCTCATGTTTGCCGCCCTGCAGTTCCAGGTGAATCACCAGACCGACCTGCACCCACCAGGCATCGATTCGGGCATAGACTCATCCAGTCAGGAGAATGGCGGCGACGACGACATTGACTCCGCTCTCAACGAGCTGCAGATCACGCTGGAGGGCCCGGGAGGTGGCAAGGATCAGGGCAACATCACCAGGATACCCGAGCTCTCGGACTACCTGAGATTCCTGAAGCCGCAGAGGTTCACCCTTAAGGGATACAAGCGCTACTTCTTCACCTACAGGGATCTGCATCTGCACCTGTACAAGTCGCAGGAGGAGTCCCGCCGTGGCGCTCCCACCATCAGCATCAACCTGCGGGGCTGCGAGGTGACGCCCGACGTTCACCTGGCCCAGGGAAAGTTTGCCATCCGCTTGGAGGTGCCGCCAGAGGGCAGGAATGGCCCCAACAGCGAGGTCTGGGTGAGGTGTGAGAACGAGGAGCAGTATGCCAAGTGGATGGCCGCCTGCCGTCTGGCAGCCAAGGGCCGCTCCCTGGCCGACAGCTCCTACGACAGCGAAGTGAGCAGCATTCGCTCGCTGCTCCAGATGCAGAAGCCCGCCCAAGGAGCTCCGCTCACCATCAATCCCAGGAGTGTGGAGCCCATGGATTACCTTTCCCAGAAGATGATGCGCAAACTCTCCAGCAAGGCCGTGCAGCGGATCCTGGAGGCTCATGCCAACGTCCGCCAGCTGCCCCTGATGGAGGCCAAGCTGAAATATATCCAGGCCTGGCAGTCCCTGCCCGACTTTGGCGTCACCCTGTTCATCATCAAGTTCGATGGCCACAAGAAGGAGGAGCTGCTGGGCGTGGCCAACAACAGAATCATGCGCATGGACCTGAGCACCGGGGATCACATCAAGACCTGGCGCTACAACACAATGAAGGCCTGGAACGTGAACTGGGGCATCAAGTGCATGATGATCCAGCTGCAGGACGAGAATGTCGTCTTCTCCTGCCAATCCGCCGACTGCAAGGTGGTGCACGAGTTCATCGGCGGCTACATCTTCATGTCGATGCGATCCAAGGAGAACAACCAGATGCTGAACGAGGAGATGTTCCACAAGCTGACGGGCGGCTGGTCGTAAGAGACCCAAGCGAGTGGAGGGAGGAGTGGAGTTTTACGAGTGCCAAGCACAAACCTCGTCGCATGTTCTACACTTTTATCTATAAATATTTACCAAGAGTAGGGTGGCTTGATTTACAACTCGAAAGGTTATTTTCCAAGCCTTTTGCCTTGAAAACTAGTAAGTTTCGTCAGTGTTCTGTTCTGGTTTCCCCAAAACAACCAAATAACTTAATTTGCAAGCTACTTCTTGTAGTAAAAATTTATTTTTAGTTTCCCACTGTCGGCATTTATCTAAACAATAATTAATTATAATTTCCAATGTTTGGTGACCAGAGTAGAACGTTAATAACTTGAAGAAAACAATCCATTTTGCAACTGAAAACCAGTTGATACTTAAAACTTGTCCCACGGATTACCTTTCGACTTTTTTACCAACCCAAAATCGAGCCACCCTAACCGAAAGCGTTGTGTGTGCTTAAGTGTTAATGGAAGTGGAATTCTAGACTAATAACAATCGCCACAATGATAACGATTATTACGATAACGATGTTGTGCCTTAGCCAGAGCAATCTTAACCCAAAAACGAGTCCAAGTCAATGTCCTGTGTTTGGTGTGTGCCTCTTCTGTGTTGTTTGTTTTCTAACACAGCGTTAAAGTTACACGACTTGGGTCCTTTTTTATACCATTTTTTCGAGCGGACCTGCGCGCGACTAACCCGCAGTTTTACATATTGTATATTTATTAAACAAATTAATAAGCAGAATAAATTATTTTATATGTTTTTAATGATCGTAAATATGCGGAGTGTGTCTGTGTTTGCATTCCCGTGGGATTACTCATCTCGCAAAGGGTTATTCTGCGTTATGGAGGGGCGTTAATATAAAGCACGGTTATTGTTATTAATAACAGCGAGCGCTTTCAATTGAATTGATAAGCCCCATAAGCGACGCATTTGCCGCCTTATATATAGACCCGAGATTACCCTTACATGACTCTCGTCGAAGCCCAGCGTTGTTGATTGATGACGACAGCCCAGTGGCTGAATGGGGCAACTTCTCACGGAATGACTGGCTTGCGAAATCTTCAAATTGATTCAATTAAAGGCTCTTAGACGAGGAAAAACTTCAGATATCAAGAATGATGCATAAGGGAGTCATACGTAAATAGCTTCTTGTGAATTACTCATTTTTTAAAATAGGGAAATAAGGAAATAAATGTAAATTAACTAGATTAGAAACAAATAGGGGGTAAGGAAACTAGTAAGAATTTAATTGGGCTTTAACAATGGCCTAGTTCCTAGTTATAGGAATTTTATAAATATAAACCCGAAAATTTCTAAGTATTAATTATAAAGTAAAGGCTTTTTCTCTATTTTGTATCTTGTATTTTAATCCATCGTCGAACCAAACCAGAAATCAAGAGCTAAGTACATTTTGTCTAAGAAAAGTAAAAGATCGTCTCTTAATAATTTGTAGTAATAATAAACAACTTTGTTATAATATAAAATTCATTTAAAAAACGAAAAATACGTTTAAAAAGTGTTTTGCAACCCAGAACGTTACTTATTAGAGTGACCAGTCTCTTATAACCATTTTGTACTACATGGTATGGTATTTCTTTGGCCCCCTGAACTCGTCCACACTGCCCCTTTACCCTCGTGTTCGCCGACTTATTTTGAAAGAAAACTTAATTTTCGCATTTTCGGTGCGACTAACTAGTTAATACCTACTTAAGTTTAAGTTTGATCACTATGAGCACCGAAGCGGCGAAGGTGGCGGCCAGCCAGGGGCTGAGCCAAGAGGCAATTGTGGCCCAGTTCCAACAGCTGCGGAATGACCAGCGCAACTTGGCGAACAGCCTCAACACCTTGGAGATGGATTTGCGCGAGCACAAGTGAGTCACCCGGCGGCACCAAAGATGGGCAAACGGATTACCGACCATCTGGGGTTGTTTTGCAGTTGAAACACCTTAATAAATACCCGTTTTTCACCCGCCAGAACTGTCATCGAGACCCTGCAGGCGGCGGATCCAGAACGCAAGTGCTTCCGGCAGATTGGCGGCGTCCTGTGCGAACGGACCGTGAAGGAGGTGCTGCCGCAGCTGGTGGAGAACAAGGACTTTATTGCCAAGACCATCACAATGGTCACCGAGGATCTGAGCAAAAAGGGCAGCGAGCTGAACAAATTCAAGGAGGAGCACAACATCAAGATTCGCGGCGAGCATCTGGGCGCCGAGGGATCGAAGGGCGCCGATGCCGAGGGCAAGGCGGAGAACCGCAATGTGCTGGTGTCCTAGGGAACGCCGCTACCTCATTCGCACACCCGTATTTATTGTGTTTACGTTGAGAGAGGGAACTCTGCCAGGATTTGCGAGCAATAATCGGCGACTTCTAATGTTGTATGTAATTCTAGCTTAAGGCGCGCGCAGTTCACGACACGCCCACCCCCCAAATCGCACCTTCACACCAGCACACGCCATTTCCCCCTTTCATTTAAACTTTAAACCCACTCTGGCCACGAAATTAAAGAGAGAACCGAAACCTTCAACTTCTGTAGTGAAACGAAAGGGCGTCTTGTGATTTATTGGAGATCTACTTCAGCAGAAGAGCTTGTATTCCCTCATTCGACCTCGTGTTTAGCTGCCTCATCTCGCTGGAAGTCCCTCTTGCCGCCAGTTTTGCTCAGCAGCCGAATGTTGGTGATGCAGATGTCATGGGAAACGGCCTTGCACATATCGTAGACGGTTAAGGCAGCTACAGAGACGGCGGTCAGGGCCTCCATTTCAACGCCAGTTTGGCCGGAGCAGCGAACCGAAGCCTCCAGGCGGACACAGTGCTCGCTCTTCAGAAGTCTGGCCTCCACCTTGACGGAGGACAAGCTGATATTGTGGCAAAGGGGAATGAGTTCCGAGGTGCGTTTGGCTCCCATAATGCCAGCCAGCTGGGCCACGGTTAAAACATCTCCTTTGGCCAGCTCATTGTCTGCTATAAGCTGGGTGAGCCGTTCGCCCACCTGAACAGTGGCCTCGGCTCGAGCTAATCTTGTAGTGGAAGCCTTGGCGCCCACATCCACCATTTGGGCCTTGCCCTGGGCATTGACATGGGTGAGATGGCTGCTGCTGCTGCAGTTTCTAACCTGGAGCTGCTGCCTTGAGGGATGATGCGCATGATGATAGAGATGATGATGATGATGATGGCTATGTTGATGTAGCAGTGGAGCAGCACCTGCAATGGGAGAGAGAGAGAGAAGAGAGATGGGTGTGTCTACTAGCCGCCAATGAGTATCATGGGCCGGTTCTCCATCTGCGACAGGTTGAGCATGCCTGCGAAGTAGGAACCGAGGTCTGAAGTCGTTCTATTCGTTTTGTTTGGGTTTCCAAACTCACCTGCATGCTGTCGCTTCTTGCGCTGCACTGCTGCTCCAATGAAATCCACCAGCTGCTCTTCGGATACATCTTCCCTTCGCATGGCATCCCTCAGGGAGAACTCCTTGTTTCCAAACAGACACACCTTGATGTTCCCATCGGCAGTGAGCCGCAGTCTATTGCAGGTTCCACAAAAGTGTTCCGTCATCGATGTGATGAAGCCCACTTGGCCTTTGAAGCCAGGCACTGCATAGGCCTTGGATGTGTCATTGGGTCCATTGGGCAACGCCTCAAAGTCCGGCCACCTTTGCCGAATGGCCTGCAGGGTATCCTTGTAGGATATCAACCTTTCCGTGTGCCATTTGTTGCCGGAGAAGGGCATGTATTCAATGAAACGCACATCCACTGGACGATCCTTGGTAAACTCCACAAAATCACAGATTTCATCCTCATTAAAGTCCCGCATCAGCACACAGTTGACCTTGGGAGTGTAGCCCAGCTGAACGGCCAGATCAATGCCAGCTATGACCCGCTCCCAGCCCTTTCTCCGTGTGATCTTCTCAAAGCGATCCCTCTTCAGCGTGTCCAAGCTAATGTTGAGGGAATCTAGTCCTGCTCTTTGGAGCGAGGGAAGCAGGCGTGTGAGCACCAATGCATTGGTAGTTATGCCCACCTGCTCCAGCTGCGGCAGAGCCTTCATCTGGGCCACTATTTCAACTATATCCCGCCTGACTGTGGGTTCTCCTCCGGTCAAGCGGATCTTGCGGACTCCCTGCTCCACGAATATGCGTGCCAGGCGGAGGATCTCCTCGGTGGTGAGTAGATTCTGCTTAGGTTGCAGGGGAACGCCCTCGGCGGGCATGCAGTAGTCGCCTGTAAGTTGTAGATTTGTTTAGGTGAGATTAATTATCATAAAATTATAAATTTAAAGGTAATTGTGTCCGTTTTTGAGCTTTAATTGACAGAAAATGTTCGCTTTTAAAGCTGCTTTAAAGGTTATTGTTATTAAAATTATTTTGCTAAAAGCAAAGCCATATAATGTCACATTAAGATAATAAACTCAAGTATCTTTAATGAAGGCAAAATAATAATTTAAACACAAAATGTTATTAGGGAAACTTTTGAGCAGCGGGGGGCACAAGATCTAACGGTTTGAGCAGCAGCTCGTCCTGATGCCTCCGAAAAAAGATAACGGTTTCAGCAGCGTGAGCAAATTGAGCCACAGCGTGCCCTTCGCTGCTCTTGAGGTACAAAAAATATAGAATGTTCTGGTAGTAAAACGAGTACTTTATCAGTTATCAGGAATGAAATGTAAATAGCACTTGAATTGAGCTATCAAACAAGTTGAATAAGATTAAATAGAACCCAGAAATCAAATTAGAACATCTATACTAATTTGGTAAACCAAAAAATCAATTACTTTACCAGCTAAAGTTTAGCTTCGTTTCTAATATTTCCACCGCTACTGTGTACTACTACTACTACTATGTAAGACACGAATTTCGCCACAAAATTCAATCAAGGTGAAAAGCCACTTTAGGCCGAGCATTATCAAACATAACAATATATAAACATACTACTGATAAGGATAAAAAACATGGCGCCCACCGGTTGCGGTAGGATTTAAAGGTTTCCCTCTGGTATTACTTACATCGCAGGTTACAGCGCTCGGTGAGGGAGATCCTCAGGTAGGTGTGGTGTCTGCCAAACGTATCCGTCAGCGGTGAGTTCTGCAGAAATTCGAGATTGAAAACCAAATGTAAACTTTGGAAGTTTTATGGCTACTCACCTTTCTCTGCACCTGTTTCTCCGGCTGCTCCAGAGCTGGGGCACTGGCTGTGGCCAGCTTCAAGGAACCGGTTGTGGCCTTTAGCCGGATTGCTGTTACTGCTGCTACTCCACCTCGTCCGTTCTCCTGGCCCAACAGCCGAATCGCGTGTCTTGCCAGTAGCCGCATTATTACGTATATATTTCAATTAATGTGCTCTCTGAGCTAAAACGTATTTTAAACGACGAACTCAACAATTGAATTGGCTTACGTAAACCAACGATTGGCGGGGGGCTGGATGTTGATGTCGCTGTCACTGGAGGAGCGCCGAGAACATAACGATTTCGGACAGTTCGGTGTGATAAGCAATTACATATGCCAACGGCACGCTGCCTCGCCTTTTGGTCACTATAAATATATACCGCCGATTCCGAGGGTTCCGAACTGCCGCCGGCGAGAGTTGTTTATAAACTAAGTCGTCGGCAGATTTAGATTCGGCGATCATATGGCGGAGCTTCTGGTGGCCAGCTTTCGCCATTCCCCAAAAGCTTTCTAATGGTGCACTTGGAATAATTAAGTTGGGTTTATATTGGCCTTCTTTTACATAAAAATAAAATTAAAATTAAATACAATTTCTAAAATTTTCCCTGATAAAAATCCTTGAATATAATATATACATTATATAATATTTCTTTTAAGAGAAGTACATATAAATTTGTGGCTGAATGGGTAAGGAACGAAGGGGAGCATGAAGGAACCCCAGAGCTTTGACCTTTGCTAAGTTTTCGAACTGCTTGCCTTAGCAAAACGTAAGCAGTGATTGTTCAGCATTTCATATTTTATATTTAGGAATAATTTTCACTTCTGCTTACAATGTAATTTATTTTTAAAGGCCAACATGTGTTTTATAATTTTTCTTTCAAAGTTTGTTATAAAAATGGGCATCTTCTCGAGTAATATTTTATTTTTTGGAATAATTTTCGCTTCTGCTTACCATTTAATTTATTTTTCAAAGGCCAGCAAGTGGTTTTTAATTTTTCCCCCAAAAAAGGCATTAAAAAAGGGGCAACTTCTCGAGTAAATAATTCCCACAAGTCTTTATAAAGTTTATAGCAAGGTTTTCTTACTTAAAAGTTTAATGATCCTATTAATTTTTGTCATTAAAACACATTTTGTTTATAAACCTAAAACCTCAAACCTAAGCTTCTAAGAATTTAAAACTAAATCACTACAGATTCCTCTATCTTTCCCATTTTAATATTTCTCACTGCCTTATCTACACTTGAAATCACTCAGGAAGCTGATGTGATGCTATTTTCACACCAAAGAAAAACTCTCTTTTACAAGAAAGACTCCCATTCTTATTTCCCTAGGCCACTGTACTTGAAGATCCCTTTTTTGTTTATCTTTCTCTTTAAACAATGTGTAGAACTCACGCTCTTTACCCTTCAGAGGCTGCGTCCCGAATCCGGTGGCCAGTGGTGAACTCTCTATCCCAGCATGTGTTTATTTGAAATTCGAATAGGCCGACAAATACACACGATCGTCGTCAGTTGGTGTCGGAAATCCATACGGAACAGAACTATGCATATTAGTCGCTGGAATATAAAGCGGGTCTCGCTGCTCCTCAGCACCGCCCTGCTGCTCTACGTATTCGTTTTCTCCAGCGGCTATCACAAGTACCAGATCGAGGGCATTATCGTTCGGACGCAACCGGAAAAGGTCTGGGAGTATGTGGCGGATTTCAATAAGATGCGCCTGCTTAACCCCACCATGTGAGTGATTTTTACAAGAGATTTTTATAGAGTTTAGGAAATCATTTCCCACTTTAAAGATAATAATAATTCCTACTTCTTTCAGCATCAACTTCAAGATCCTAGCTGATCATGGCCACGCCCACGACTGGCGTTATACGGTGGAGTATACAGAGCGACTCTCACACTGGCCTCACTGGATAAACACAGCTACGGCCAAGTATGTGGTGACCAAGACCATGCCCGGAGTGACACCAGTGGCCTATGCCATTCAGTCCACCCATGAGACTTGTTTCTTCAGCGGATTCTACTGCTGTGAGTTTGAGAGAAACAAAAGATATGAAAGCAATTTTAATTCCAATATTATTTCTCAATGTTCCTAGTGCAATCTCACAGCGATTTCATCTTCAAGAACGCCAATGGAGATACCTTCGCCCAGGAGAACATTCAGTACCAGTGTCCTCCTTTGCTGGGCAGCATGTGTCGCCGGGAATTGGAGTTCCAGAGGCAGGCGGTGATGCACAACCTAACGCATATATTCAGCAAGCAGAGGGGAAAGTAAATGTGTTCAAAACATAACTAAAACTTAAAACTTCAGTACAGTAAATAAAAACCAAGCGATTATTTAATTTTAAAATCCTTTACTGATTTCAAAACACGTTTATTTTCGTTTTTCCTGTCCGAATCTTTGAGATAATTAAATAATAACTTTCAGAACCAATTTAATAGATAGAAACTCGCCTAGTTTCAGATATTTCTTTGAGAAAATAATAGTACTTCGGTACTTCTTGTTTCAAATAATTTATAAAACGTTAAAATGTTTACATGTCTTCTCAATCGGTGGACTTAGATGTTAGAGGGTTTTATAATATTCAAAATGTGCACAAATAATTGAATTTTAACTAAATTGGCTAGTTCATTTCTCTCAGGCTGACTTAATGTTTTACACTTAACATTGTGCCAGATCGATCGTTGCTACAACCTACAATAGTCTTTTTTTGCACAAGTTTCGACTGCTGTTAACTTTTGCTTGGCTTTTGATTAATTCATGTCAGCTTCCTTAGCTTCAATATCTGATTTTGTAAGTAAATTTCCTTTTTAAATTCAATAATTACCCTTTGTAATCAGACCTTGAATATGTTGCTTTCGCCCAAGAAGTCTTCCCTTGGATTTTGTTAACTATAACTTATGATTTGCTGTCTTTCTTCTGCTTATCATTTAAACAAGTCCAGTCGCTTTCGTCTGGTGGGTCCAGCATTGGTGCCGCCGCCACTCCTCGCCGCTCGTGCTCGAGAGGCTGCGGCACTTGTCGAAGGAGCTAGCGGTGTACTCGGTGCACTCACGGATTCCACGGAGCTGGTCTGCGATGCTCCGCCGCCGCCTCCGAAAACCGAGCCAAACCAGCGGGTAAGCTTGGTGGCCTGGGTGGGCTTTCCATTCTGCCTTGGGGATTTGGGAGACTTGCGTAGTAGCGCCTGCGTGGCGGCAGCGGCGGTGCTGGAGCTGCGCGTTCCAGTGTTCGGTTGGGTCTTCTCCTGGGTGATGCCCGTCGAGCCTATCAAGTAGTTTGTAATCTTATTGGCCTGCGTGGCCCTGGCAGACTGTTGATCCGGCTGCACAGGCGATACATCCCCCGAGGAATTCAGCCTCATGCGACTGCCAAATTCTCCATTATTGGTGATCTCAAAGAAGTCATCTTCCAGCAGCGTTCTCCGTCGCTGGGTAATGATGATGCCGGATGCTGCTGCCTCAGCCTCTTTCTGCGTCTGCGGCAATGTGGGCAAGACCTTGGGGCTGGTTTTCTCCTTCTGCGGCTGCCGGGGTTCGAATATTTTCTCCAGAATATCCAGGCAAGATCGCTCGCGATTCTTTTTCGGTGCCGGCGCATTTGTTCGGGCATGCTGCTGCTGGAACTGCTTCACCTCCGAGCCAAAGATCTTGAAGCCCTCGAAGGGCGAGGAAGGCCGTGGCTGAGCCAGCGGAATCTGCGACATTTCCGACGAAATGCTGAATAAATCTGGGGATTTGCTGGCCCTTCGCTTAGCCGGCGGCAAGCCCAATCCTCCCCCAAAACTGGACTTGGTGGGTGATTCCTGTTTCCGCTTTCGTTTCAAGGCCTTGGTGCGACGACTCTGTGTGGCATCCTGCGGCGAACTGTCATCATGAGAGCTGTTGATCACCATGGCTTCACTCTGTGACTTTGTTTGGGTGACGGCCACCACCTCCGAGTCGCTGAGCAAATTAAAAGCAGACGGCAGCTTCAGAAGCAAAGGCGTCTGTTGCGGTGTGAAGGGCACCCGAAAGGCTGGTGTTGCATCCAAGTTGTCTGGGATTCGCTGGGCACATTGCATGTACTCCGAGGACAGGGAACTGCCGCTGAGGACTTGGGGCGTGGGATTAAAGGCTGGCTTGGCTGGTGGCTTGGCCTTTGATTTGTTTGGTTCAGGTTCCTGCTTGCATTTCCTTGGCCGCCCTCTCTTCCGTTTGGGAGTCTCTGTTCCTGGTTTCTTAGGCGGCTGCACCAGCTGCTCTTCTTGCTGATCTTTAGCTGGCTTTTCCTTCTGCTCTTGTTTCACTCTAGGCTTGCTTGTCCTGGGCGTTTGATTCCCCTCAGCCTTGACTCTCTTGGGTGTACTTTTCTTGGGATCTTGCAGGGTGTGGTGTTTCAAGTACTTGCTGTTGAGCTTGGACTCGGCGGAACGCGTTAATCGCTGCATTCCCCGTGTGGCGGGACGTCCAGTATCCTGTGGACTGACTGCTTGCCGAGCTGGTTTCTGTTTCCTCGGCTCGGTTTTGGGTGTGGCAAGCGGAGCAGCTTTCTCAGCGGCAGGCGGCGTTGTGGTTATGCTCTCCAGGGATACCCTTCTCAGTCGGATGTTGAGCTTCTTGGTTTTTGGAGGTTCAGCAACAGCAGTCGAGCGAGTACGCTTTCTGGTCGTAACCACCAACACTTCGGAGACGCCATCCTCTTCCTCCTCCTCCTCAGAGTCCGTGAGATCCATTTGCTTTTGTGGCGTCTTACGTTTGGTGAATTTTCTCTTGGACTTGAATCTTGGCGATTCGTTTACGCTGGGCATTTGATTGGGCGGCGTGCTAGGAGGCGTCACAATCTCACAATCGTCGCTGGACACCACCAACACCTGATTGGGACTTGCCACAGCCTCCACTGTTATGGCCTCGACATCAGAGTCGGAGGATTCAAAGATCAGCGGCGACATGGCCACAATATCATCCACACTGTGATCAGACAGCTTATCCTGCTCTTGTGGCGGAGCTGGAGGATTTTCCAGAGAAGCAATGGTGGAGCAGACCTCCGAGGAGCCGCTAATGGTGCTCTGGCTGTTCTTGGAGGCCAGCCAGAGGTTGAGGTTGTGCTTATACTGTTCCAAGGCGACGAGCGGCAGGCTCTTTTCAAACTGATGGCGAAAGCGACGCAGACGAAAGTCCCTAAAAGAGAATACAATTAATTTACTCCACAAATTACATAATAAACTACTTTACTCTGCTATTTACTTGATATACTCGCTAAGAAATCCACGCTGCTTGTAGTAATCCTCGAGATCTATGCGCTTGCTGAACACCTCCTTGGGATCGGGCAGGTGAAACTTGCGGTCGAAGCTCTGAAAGTTTCGGTACTGATGCTCCAGTCGTCCGCCCAGCCGCAAAACATTGTACAGCAACTTCACATCGGACTGCGGAGTGGGAGACAGAGTTGATTAGCTGAGCTTTAAAGTCATTTTCACGATTGCCTCACCGTAATGTCAACGCTGGAGATAACCATGTTGACTCTGCCCTCAAAGTGCTTGAGCAGCATGGAGGTGCAGAAGCTGTTGTTCAGCGAGTGGCCGCGATTATCCACCAGTATGTAGTCGAACTTGAGGCGGCTGAGATCTCCAATGCTGCGCAAGCTGCTCCACTTGGCCAGGTAGACGCTGTGCGGGGAGTCTGTGGTGTCTGTTGAAAGAAGAAGGAAAATTAATTTGCAAACATTGGTGAAATTGAAGGAAATCAATGATAAATAAATGAATTAACAAATCCAAAGCAATTACCTTGCACCCCCTGAATGGTGTACACCGCCAGATCCGTGAGTGTGTCCAGGTGGAAGCGCCAGCCGGCAAGTAGCTGCTCATCATTCTGCAGGACTATCAGAATCTTCTTCTTTCGATCCAATGCACTCAGCAGAGCCGCCACCGTCGCCTGCTTGCCCAGCCCACTCTCATCGTTGAGAACGCTAAACTCTCGCCTGGCCAGGCGCTCGTAGAGGAAGCGCACAGCCTCCAACTGGAAGCCCTTGAGGTACTGCGTCACGTGGCTGGTCACCAGTGATTCCGCCGAGAGCCGCAGCTCCGGCGTTTGCTCCGACACAAAATGGTACATGATTTTCGGCCCTAATGGTGGGCGTGGTGCAGCGCCAGGTAAATGGCCACCAGAATGTAGAGCAACTGCAGGTACGAGAAGATCACGAACATTGAGAACGAGCCTATTATCATCTTACGCGCCGCTGGCGGCCCATCGAATTCGATATTCTCCGGATTCAGAGTGTCCGCCAAGTGGTTGTTGTTGCTGCTGCTGCTGCTGTACGTGTAGCTGGGGTGGTGGGCGAAATGCATGTGTTGTTGTGGCAAGCGGGGATTGAAGGATCTTTGCGGCGGGATTCCGGGGAGGAAGAAAATTTAAGAAGAAAATATTATTTTTGGCTCCAAGTATGCCCAGTTGGCGGGGAAACGCTGGCACTTTTCGCGATAAGGCATGGGTGTTCTAAGAATTACAGCTGGTCACACTGTTTGAACAGCTGATTGGAAGTAAAAATATAAATAAATAGTTGTGTATTTTATAAGTTTTGTTGTGGGATATGAAAAGTGGATAATCTGATTAAAAATATGTGTGATATCAAAACTGATTCAATTTATTGAATGTATTCTGGTTTTTCGCTCGATTTTTTAATGCTATCGATTACATATCTATATGGACAAAAAGACTGACTGTTTAGCTATATAGCTAAAAATTGTAAGCTTTTTCGCTGAAAACTTAGCTTTATCGCTAAACATTTGGCTATATAGTTAAACAGTTAGCTATTAAGCTAAAAATAAGCTATATTTTTCTTAATGTGGGTTGGCAGCCCCTGCCATTTGGCATCACTGACAGCAGACCCGGCAGTTTGTTTTGCTTAAAACTTCGTTTCAATAACATTTAGAAAACCGGCATGGCTGTGCCGAAAAAAGAAAAGCCAGCGGCTAAAAATAAAAGCCCTGAAAAGGCCAAACAGCAGAATGTTAAAACATCCCCTGCCACCCCGCCGGCAGTGGTAAAACAAAGGACAGTGGTAACACCGTGGCGAGACACGTGCGTGCACTAAATAATAAATTAATAAACTTCCAATTAATCTATTCCCTTCCGTTTTTCCAGATTTGAGTTCAATGCTACATATGCCGGGTTATTTGGGAAAGGCTCCAAATCCGCCACTCGGCGCCAGGCCCTGCGTAAGATCCGCATTTGGAGCCTGCGACGAGCAAACCTCTGCCCGGCGGCTGTCTTGGCCACTTCGGTGCTCGTCCAAGCCCAGCTGGAGGACAAGCCGGGCAATCCCAAGATACAGACCACCTATGCCAGCGCCTTTACTAGATTCTACAACTTCATGTCCTCGATAATACAGGGCCACAACATGAGCAGCATGTACGAGACAGCCAAGGAACTGGGCCTGCAGTCATTCATTGTGGATCTCCGTCACTTGTGCGCTCACGGACAAGAACTCCCACCGGTGGAGGTGCTTAGGAGCACCTCAAAGCACTGCCTAGAGTGGCTGCGGACATATTACTGGCTGCCGCACAAGGAGACCATGTCAAATTTGGATGCTGGAAAGCTGCAGCGCAAGGACAAGCTCAAGTTCAAAAAGGAGCTTACTAATCTTCTGGAGATTTATGATCTGACTCTGGAGTGCAACCTCAAGGGAGCGGATAAGCTTAAGGCCATCAGCAAATTGAAATCCAGTGCAGAATTCAACAAGATTCGTGTGTACGCCTCCAGCAAGAAGGCAAAGACCTCCAAGGAAATCCTGGACTCCGTGTTGAGTGACCTCAGTGCCAAGATTAAAAAGGAGTCCTCTTCGATGAAGGATCTGCTGGACACCTACATGGGTTGCCTACTTAAAATGACATACTTCCTGGGCGTTGGTTTGGAAATCGATGACAACGAGGATGTGCTTATTGCTGGAACTCAGGATCTGTTTAGATTACTCGCCATGCAGGGATACATTGAGAGTTTCTTTGTGGCCTTGGTTCGTTTGACTGAAAATCCAAATGAATGTGAAGAAAGGCGCCTGGGAGCCCGTTATTGGGCCATGAAGATGATCGAGACCTTTGGAATGCTGTTCCGCATGAAGCGCATGTACAAGGAGGAACTTGATTTGGTTTGTGGGAGAATAATTCAAACATCTGTATCAGTTTCATAATTTCTTGCTTCTTTACCAGGACAACAAGTTAAAGCCTGTGGATTTCTCTACCCTCAACACCAACGTGCACTCGAAAACCTTGCGCAGGCTCTTAGTTCACTCCGGTGTAGATTCTACGGTTACTCTCATCTTTGGGGATAATCCCAAAAAGGCCAAAACATGGGTTTTTGATCGGGAGTTTATCCAGCAGCGTGTGGCTCCCTACAGCCAGTACTCAGGTCCTATTCTCAAAGGGTAAGCTAAACTCTACTAACTATTTACTGGATTATAAAGTTAAATCTTTGTTTTCAGCTTGTTGCCTCTGGTGGAACCACCTTTTTGCCACACTCAGCAGACGGCGTTGATCCAACTATGCAATGCATTCTTGCAGGAATACAAGGAAACAGGGGAACCAGAAGCCATGGAAGATGATAGTTCATCTGAAGAGAGTTACAACTTAGAATATCTGGAAAATCTTGTGTCAGAAGCTCAGAGTAAAGGAAATACATTTTCCAGCATGAAAACTTTAGATTTGGGCATTTGGACCATAGAGAAAGGTGAAGTTTTTGTATATTTTACTCAATTACATTATAATCTTTACATTTATATTATTTTCAGATAAAGACTGGGCCAAGTGTGCCTTGGGTGTCCTACCGTGGGCTCAATAAAAGTCAAAATAACTTTAAGATTGTTTAATTTTCATAGGAAATAAAATTAGTAAACAACAAATTGAAATTTCAATGGTGGGCGCCCCATGTCTTCTTCTTCTAGTACTGACAATTCAGCGTTGCAAAACAGCTGTGTCAGCTTTCGCGGTGATTGGCAAGTCGGCATCACTGACGTCAACAACTAGCCGCCCGATCCGATCTTGGTTGCGAATAGGAAGTTGTAATTTACTGCGAATATGTTTACCCTGTGGACGCTGATCGAAGCCTCGCTACTGTGCCTGAACGCAGTCTGCATCCTGCACGAGGAGCGTTTCCTGGCCAAGTGTAAGTAATTGTATGAACTATGCTTGTCCGTGCCACGCGATGTTGAGTTTTTTTTTGCATATTTTTGTAGTTGGCTGGGGTCGCCAGGCGGGTCAGCAGGATTTCGGAGCGCCCACAGCCAAGGATCAAGTGCTCAACCTCATCCGCTCCATTCGCACGGTGGCCAAGAGTAAGTAGCTCCTTTTACCAAGTCTCCTGTTTTACTTAGCAAATCCATTTTGCAGTTCCCCTCATATTCCTTAATATAATTGCAATTTTATTTAAACTATTACTTGGTTGACGACATAAGATCTATTGTAATAAATGTACCACATAAAGCCTTTGTAGGCGACTAGTCTTATTTGTTCACTGCGCCACCTGGCCACCGGATTTCCTTTGGAGCACGCACTTTACGCGATTTTCCAGGGCTATGCTGTAGGCATCTAGTTTGTAGGCCGCCGCCTCCAGTTTGTCCACCGTGTCGGAGATCTCGTCAATCTGCTGCATCAGCGGAGCCAATTGCTGGAACTTCAAGCTGAGCTCGCTGGTCGAAGCGTTCAGGTTCTCCGCAATCTGTCGCATATCTTTGTACTTGGCAATGGTGGCCTTGTTCATCTCCTCCAGCAGCTTGTAGTCCTCCAGGGGCGCATTGAGTTCGTGGGTGATGTACTCCTCCGTCTTTTGAAACATTTTCGTAGCCAGGCGACCCAGATTCGGGTCGTGGCGGGTCAAAGCCTCGAAGCTGGAGGCGCTGGACAAGGTGGGTCCATGCTGCGGCGAGTCCAGGAGCTGATTGTGATCCTGTGCCGCGGCAGCAGCTGCACTTGTGGTTGGTTTATCCGCGTCCATTTCGAGGAGTTTTTCCGAGTTTTCCAAAAACAAAGTGTTAGCTGTAATCAGCTGTTGCAGGCGTTGCGTGGCGAATGGTTTTTTTAATTGGGGCTTTTCGCCATTCACCATGAAAGCCGTTGAAAAGTTTAGCTAGACTTTCGACCTTAAAGTACCCTTTATTTTGTGTTTTGAAATAGTTAATGAAAAATTAATTGTATTGCTTACAAAATTATTAAATCAATTTGAATAAATCTATGCTAATTTCATAATATTAAAACCCTAGATAACTTAACCAGAATTTCATTATTATTA
>JAEIIH010025639.1:0-10860 GCA_018904745.1 Drosophila orosa
ATTTTTAACATTTTAAACTGTATTTTCGTTTAGTTTCACTTAAAACAGGCGGTTAGAATTTCCTTTTCATTTAAATAACCTTAGATTCCTATGTATTATAGACTGCTTCCAAAGACATATTTAAATGAAGACCGTTTTGGCCATAGATCCCAAGCCCGCTTTCAAACCAGACCAATTCATTGGCTGATGTCGATAATTTATGCATAAACTATGCGTGGCAATTTGGCATCTTCCCAATCTGAGTGGGCTGCTGCCCCTGCCTGGCAAAATTATGCGGGTGTGTTTGCATTGCCACAAGAGCAGAAAATGAGAAAGAAAAAAATACACCAAAGAAATAAATAAATAAATGAAAATGCAATAACCCTCGAGACAGACGGAAAACAAAACCCAAATCACATTTCAAATCACTCAAATACTATTGGAGATTCGAATTTGAATTATTGGCTCCACCTTGCCAGCAACTCCGGGCCGCGCAGCATTTCCGGTCTTAAATCTTTAAGCGCGTGAGCTAATCATAACTTACAATGTGGTCCGGCAATTTGACAGGCGGGTTGCTGGCTGACTGCCTGACTGGCTCACTGGCTGGCTCTTGGCCTGGCCCGGTCCAGTTGGAGGCCTGAGCTGAGCCGAGGATCATGGATCATGTGGGGCTGGAAATTGTAACCATCGCAGAGCTCGGGGCTCGGCAAGCTGTGCGAGCTGTCAATGAACTTGTATGCTCTTGATTGATTTATATTGTGCTGGCTAGAGGTATCTCTGTATCTATGGTAAATCAGCTTAAGCAGCGCCCGATGCTCGACCGTTGATATCTTGCTTTTAACGCGCGGAACAGTCGGAACCCTCGGAAACTCGGAATCCTCGGAACGAAACCGAAACGAAAACACACAGCCAGAAATCTCGATCTCGGAGTCGGCGAATCTAATGAAAGGTGTATTAATTATATTAGATATCCCAGGCAACACGATCTTCGCTGTTCTTGGCTACTGTTCGAGCCGGGCTTAAGGCTTAAGGTGGCTCTGTTCTATCTGTCCGTTCTGGCCAAGGGCCTTGGCCTCCGTCTCGGTCTAGGCCATAATTTAAAACGTGCTCTCCGAGAGGAGCAACATAGAGTGGGGACGAGTGGCTAAAACTGGCGCTTAAAAGTGCGTTTAAACAGACCTTTCGGCCGGATTGGGCTTGGCGCTCGGGCGTGGCCTTTTAATATGTTCCTTGTGCTTTTTTTTTTTTTTTAGCCTGGTCCCCATAATCCCTAATAATAATCATGTGCTGTAATTGACGATTTATGCTAAGCCCGATATAATTTACGCCGTTGGAAACATTGAGGCCTCACCTCAAACCGTTGAGCAGGAGGCGGAGAAGGAGTATCGCATAAATCATAACTGCACCTGGGATAGCAAAAGGGGCAGGTGGGCACTGCCCTGGCGGTGAAGCCGCAGAGGTGGAGTGGGGTGATCACCTGGAACCCTGGGACTGCGATCTGAGTGCCTGCTACTGGCCATGGCCCGATGGCCCGATGCCTCGATGGCTCGATGGCTCAACAAATATTTCCCACACACGCCGGCGTCGCTTACAAGGAGCATAAGCATGCCTCACTACACAAGCATACAAGTATGTCGGGCAGGTTACACACAAAGCCAATGCGTTCACATAAGTCAGTTAAGGTAATGTCTAGACAATTGAAAGACGAATATTTAATATCCTTTGTAGATAATTAAAAGGTTTCTTAGAATAAATAAAAACTAAAGTGAACAAGATACCTTGACATTTTTAGGTATATTCCATTGTTTCAGCATTTACTAAACTCCCTTAAATCAGAGGTGTTCAAACCCCTAACTCGCTAGTAAGAAATTTGTCTGTTCTCTCCCGGATTATGCACTTTGTAAGGATAAAATGTACTAAACTTAGTTTACTATTTACACATTTATATCCCAAATCTTTGCAAGCTTCCTTGCATCCTCTAATATTTTAGTTATGCCCCATAACAAAGTCCTCATACCCTTTCCAAAGCTAAAGTGTACAAAAAAGTGTTGGCACGCAAATTTATTGTTGTCGGTTGTCGGTCGAACCGCCGATTTGCGATCCATTCCGCAAAAGGCTACCGTATTTGATCTTGCCCTGCTGCTGCTGCTGCTGCTGCTCAGCTCTGCTCCGTTCTGGTTCCCCCGCAATTACCAAGTGCTGTCAAAAAAGCGGAAAAGGGGAAAAGGGGGCTCCAGAGGCGGGGAAATCTTTTGGAGCTGCGTGCCAGTGCCAGGTTGTCTGGCATTTGGGCAGGCCTTCCAAAAACGTCGCTGACATAACTGTACCAGCCGGCGAGCGGTCTTGCGTGGTGTGTGGTTGCGGATTCTAGAACCGCGGCTTGGCAGCCCCAGATTTCGGCTAACGTCGCTGTTTTTGGCATCAAACACATGTCGAAGCACATGAAAGGATCGCTGGCTGCGGACCAGGAATCCGAATCGGTATATGTATCTGGAAATGCACAGAAAGAAATAACAAGGATCAAATGGATACGAACAGCAAAATTAGGTTATTGAGCTACAAATTTAATGTTAAAAATTATTCTGAAGGATCTAAAAATAATTGATATATAATATTTATAGAAGTTTGTCCTGGAAATTACCAAGTGTGACTTCTGCGTTGCTAAAATATATCACGGTAGCAAAAGTTTACTGATGAATGCAATATTAATAAACAGCAAAACAGCTAAGTAAATAAGTAAATAAATAAATAAATATTCCCCCAACCAATCAGATATTAAATATATAATATTTATATTGTTTTTGGTTCTGTGTGGCTGTGAAAATGGCTGCGCCGGTGGACCTGGTCTAAGGCTTTGCATGTTTGGCGTTTCAATGCGCATTAATTTTGCATTGCCGGCCGTTGTTGTTGTCGACACGAATGGCTATGAAAGGTTAATAAATCAAATGCATATGCACGAGACAACGTCTGCACCTGAGATCCTGGCATGCGACTGCTTCGGTTTTTTTCTCTCTCCGATTTTTTTGTTCGCGGGGTTTATGCGTTTATAATTTCCTCAATGCCCGTTTATGGCCGTTCCGGGGGCAATCAAAATCAGCGCCTTTTGTGACCGAGCCGCATTAACACCAAATTAAGTTTGGACTTTATGGCCAGGGAGCAGCAGAAAGAGGAAATTGGGTCATCTTTATAGTTGGTTTATGACTCCGCCCCGAGCCTGCAAGGAGCTGTGGCACAAGGCCCGCCACTTGGGTGCACTTAATCTGCGTTACGTTTTACGACCCAGTTGGCGGACCGCCGCCTTTGTTACGCCGATCACGTACTGGGATTAATCACTAAATTAATTGAAACAATTTTCTAGCACGGCCGACAACAGCGGCAGCGCCACAAATTAATCAGGCGATCTGCGCGAGATGCTGATCATCGAGCCGATCGCGATTCCGATGATCGTTTCACCTGGTGTTGATCGCCATGTTCGTGGCCAGTACGTGTCTGGCATTTCAACGCCGGCCAAATGAGTTGTCCAACGATCTAACACATGTCGCCCAGATCATCAGCCCGGCGATCAGCGGAGTGATCAATAAGGTCCGCCGACCATGGGACCGACAGCAATTACCCCCGAAAAAAAATTAAATAAAAAATGGGTGAGCTCAAATCGATTCCCATATCTATGGCCAATTGCCAGCTACTAAATGTTCGCCATAAAGTGATCATTAAAGATCGTTTTGCGCGGCAAGATCCGCTCAGAGCAACCCCACTGGTAGCCTGCGAGGCTGCCGCTAATAACTTTTAATTAAATTAAGACTCCGCCTATTTGCGTTCAGCGCTCTCGTGATCGTGATCATCAGTGCCATCATCATCGGCGGCCGACCAACAAATGCCTTTTCACACCACCGATCAGCCGCTGGAGCGGCGTGCGACCCTCACAAAAGGCAGCACCGTGCAACAGGTGCAGGCACGATCTAAGGTGGTTTTCCTTTTATTTTCCAACTCTTGGCGGTGCTTGTTTTGGCATTAACCGTTGGCTTTCCAGTCTAGCCAGGCTGCGGCGCAGACTGCAGCTCCACCCACCTTCTGAAACACACTCCGAAAAAAAGAAACCATCATGGATTTTAAGAATATAAACTAAAAAAATAAATAAATTAATGGCAAGTTTTAGAAGGTTTTCTAGATAACATTTCCAAGTTTTATAGATTCCTTATTGGTACTGTAAAAGATACAAATTACCATATATGTTATTCTTATATGGAGATATTAGGTATTTCCACCCGAAACTTGGAAAACCTTCTTTTAATAATAAAAATCCTTTGAAAATGTCTCACGTTCTGAAACTAAATATCTTTTATAACAACGGTGTACTCCCAACCCAACCCTGGACTGGCACTCCACCCCAATCCACAATCCACAGACAGCGGAATGGCAATCACTTAAATCGTTGCGATTATGATCAGCAACAGGCATCGTTCGGCGTTATGTTTTCCTTAAGCTGCACCACTTTGGGTTCCCGTTGTGGTTGTTGCTGCTAGTTTTAGTTGTGGTTTCCGACTATTGCCGCTGTTATTACCGCTGCCTTGACTGTGGCTGTTGTTGCTGCTGCTGCCGCAAACATAATTGATCAATTAAAAATTAATACCAACTTTGTTTAGCTTTAGGTGCTCGAAATAAACTTCCTCATTGAGCATGCAAGTTTGTCGCCCGAAATTAAAATTGAGATATGCCAAGATAACAAGGAACTCGATTAATATACACTGGCGGCGCTCTAATTTTAGTCAAAGTAATTAATTAATGAAACAACAAACATTTAAGTCAGTACTGTTGGGAAGATAATTTATTATATTTTTACGGGTCAACTAGTTCTTAAAACTGTCATAAAATGAAGAGATGCACCTAGAAGTTAGCGTCATTTCTCAATCTAATAGTAAAGTATATATAAACTATAGAACTCAATTTAATATGTTATCAATAAATAAATGTCAATGACCTTCCATAAAGACATTTCGCAATCTTCATTAATTCAAGCTTATATACAGTTATTTTAAATAATACCAAAGTTAATAAAGAAAACCCATTGATGCTTAAGTGTCTCAATCATTCACTGTCTCAAACTGGTCCAAAATGCTTGGAAATTTCTCCCTCCTGGGAGGTCTCCCTGGACCCCACACGATCGCTGCGACTAAGGTATTGTCATAACACCGCGATGGCCGATGGCTACTTAAATCAAATGAGTTAATGCCACCAAAATGTCTGTGACGCACAATGTGTAAACAATGGAGCAGAGCAGAGCAGAGCAGAGCTTTCGGCTCTTTGATTTATATAGCAAATCGGGCGGGAGAGAACGAACTCCAGCCGGCTCGATATAGGCCTTAATCCTCCCGTCGTCATGCACCGACTTTGTTGTGCTAATCAGCGTTCAAGTTTATGTGACATTTTAAAGTATGCCACACACACCGCTGGCGATCTGATCCGCCGGCAGTTGGTGGTTATATGGTGATCCGACGACGATCCAATGGGGAACCGATGGTGGTGCGGCGCTCTCGAGGTGTCGCCGCGAACGATCGTTACAACCTGGGGGATAGGCTTCGACTTCGACCACTTTCCTTGTCGCATTGATAATTCAATTTCTTCTAGAGTTTCCCCTGCTGTCGTTATCTAGACTTAATTTTCTTTTGGGGACCACCGGCGATCTGTTATTTTTTTGTGTGTTTTCATTGGGACAGCAGCCGATCATAACAATCGTCACCGTATGCTGCGGGCTGCGTGTGGCCCTTGTCCAATTTATGATTCAATTTTATTGTTAATTGAAATTCAACTAGTTTAGTGATCGGAGATATCTGTCTCTGGGTGCGGTCACAGCCCCGTTTGTTTTGACCCTTTGCCTTGTTTTGGCTTTGTTTTGGCGGCTGTAAAACTGTCATCCCAATTGAATTGTCGTTCCTCGCTCTCGGCTCGATTACGGAGCAAAGATCCTGATTTATGATCATCACCGTCATTGCTGCTTTATGACTTACGGCTCGGGGTGGGCGTTCTCGAAACAGTAGTCTGTAGTCTGGCCATAAATCCGATAATGGGCTTATGACTCCTTCTAAATCACTCCACTTTCACTGCGGCGGCAATTGAAAGTAGCTTCCTCTAGTCTCTCCGGTAATCAACAAGTTAATGCCGAGCATATCGGACGCCGTTCGTCCGTTCGGCCGTTATAGGGCATTATAAGGGCCCGGCGTCCAGTTTACAGCGCGTTTTCAGGGGGCGGAGTTCGGTTAGGAGTACATGCAACGATTTCCTGATTAACACTTTGAGCATAATTCTACCGCCGGCGACAGAGCGCACATAACAAACAGCCAGCCCAGCAGAATGAATGCGGCTGCCTGCATCCCAACCAGTGCACTCGGGGAATGGGAGCATCTTTCTTTATTCCAAGCATTGCACTCGACGGCGAAGGTATCCATTAGATACATATTGTAGGGGTTTTACTTGGATTTTAGATCGTTCTCTACCACGAAATTTAATAGTTTTAATACTCTGAACATTTAAACAGTTTAGAAAATGAAATATGTGTTTTGGTTAAGAATGTTTTCTTCCTGAATTAATTTTATGTAGATTAAATGGTCAAATGAATAATTCAGCGAATTTAACGCATTATTAAATACAATCTTTTAAAATTAGAATAAAATTGCAAATTCAGAGACATTAAAATTGTAAAAGTCAAATGAAAAACAAATACAAAATATATTATAAAAATTTAATTGAATATTAAAATGTGTAGAACCACGGTCTATTAACTCTTTATATAATGTCCATTATTTATTAATATAAAAACATGCTGTAAAGATTTTTTCAAACTAGAAATTGGAAGGAAGCCTGGTAATACATATGTATAATGATGAAGTATGCTTAAGTAAAGTAAATTCCTTTTAAGGCCTAAATAGTTAAAAATTAGACTTTTTAAATATTTTAATAATATTTATTATATATTCCTATATATTTTATTATACATATATATATATGTAATACATACTATGCCTTAATGCAATTATTTCTTTATTATCCAATAAAATCTGAAAAAGTAAAGTATTTTTTTTAATGTTCCATACAAATTACGGTTTCATTTATATTCTGTACAATCCGATACTCCCCAAATAAATACCAGGTATCTTTGGTCCGGTCTCGTTTCAGTTTCAGATACAGTTCTCGCTCCCGATCCCGATCTTATTCCCATTCCCGTTCCCGTTCCCGTGCCCGGTTCTCGGACTCAATTCTGGTGGCGCGTGCGCGAAGCCGCCGGCCGTTGCAGAGACAAATTCTAATGCTGGATAACAGCGGAGGAATTATTGCAGCAGCCGGGACTGGGACTGGAACTGGGGTCTCCGGCTTCGTGCTGATTGTCCGTAAGTAGCTGAGGGCAAAACTTCTTCAAAAACCAAAGAGTGCACATTAAACAAAGTGAATTGCAGTCGCCGCCGCGGCAGTTGCATTGCAGTTGCAGTTGCATTCACGTTTTAAATTTCTGCTTGAAACTAGTTGCTGGTCGCTTACTCGCTGGCTTGGATTTTCCGCATTCCTTGGCTAATTTAATGGCGTGAAAATACATGTTCTACGCTAGGGTTAGTCTCTGATTAGGCTTGATTATGCGCGATCATATTTCGCAGACAGATCCATTGACAAACGGCGCCGGCGCCGGTGCTACTTGCTCTAAATGAAAGTGAATTGCTAAAGAGAACTCCTACTGTCTGTAAAGGTTCCTGTTATAAAACTAGAGTTATAAATAATAATAGTATTTAATAAGGAGTTTTGAATATATTATACATTTTTTAGTAAAAGGCGTTGGATAGGGTTTACATTTTGGTAAGATAAGAACTTAAAGCTCAATAAATATATTAAGGATAAACTAGTATTATTTTCTTATATCATTTTTATATAAGGTACAATTTTCTCTGGAAAAACATACTGATTAAGTACATAAACTGAAACTTAAGTTGTGTCAAAGTTGTAAATCATTTCCTGTACAAAAACTGTAAAAGCGCAACAAAAATGTGCAAAATCAGTTAAAAATTTTAAATCCTTGCTCAAGTCCTTTTAACTGATACAAATTTGGCTTAATTACGGATTATCCAGTATGATCTATAGATCAACTTTATTAGACTTGATAAAAGTTGGGAACAAAAAAACGTACAGAAATCCCAACCAGAAACCAATTCAAACTGGGTTTCGAATAGGAATTCAACTCGCGATCAGCCAATGCCTCGATCGTTTCTCTTCACCACAGCCGCTTGAAGACTCACCACGGTTTCTCTCTCTCTCTCTCGCTCTCTGCGAGACTCTCCCCTACTTTTCCTGCACTTTTCGAAATTCGAAAATGCAACTCTTGCGCTCGCTCTCTCCTTAGGTATCTGCATCTGTGAAGTTTCCCCTCCTAAAGCGGCGGTGCGAGATCTGCTCCCTTCAAGCCCTCCAGTCAGTCATCGGCGAGCGGTGACTTTTGACTGGCAGTAGATGGATGCTTGGAGTGACCAAGCACCACCAGTAGCCATAAAAGTCAGAAACGGCTCGAAACGGCTCGGACCGGCCGCTTTTGTCTAAGCCATAAACTGGGAAAAGACGGCTAAAGGCTGGCTAGGAAAGAGCCGGCGAGCTTAGGAAACAGCTTATTTACGAGGCGGGCTGGCTCGCAGCAGGCGGAACAAACAACTATTGATTTTGGCCCCAAACGTGGACAACAATTAAACGGAGCTCCCAGCTGTAAAGCACTGTTAATGGCTTACTCTTGCCGGAGTTTTTAGTTTTTAGCTGTTTTTTTTTTCGGTTTCAGCTGGCCTCTGGTAGCATGTAAATGATGTCATTTGGCTCCGAGGCTCTGCCTCTCGAGATCTCCGGCCGGGTTGACAGCTTCAGAGATTGGACGGCATTTGGCAGCTCGGCGAGACATTTATGGTCAGTCAGTCAAGTTGGACGCGGCCTGGTCGCTGTTATAAAGTTGTAAAATTGCCTCCATCAATCGTTTATGATGGCGTCTTGGGCTTGGACTTGGTCATGGACTTGGACCTGGGCTTGGGTTTGGGTTTGGGTTAGCTGGAAGCTTTCGCATTCGGTCCGCAGAGTCAGGTTAAGCTGTCCAGCTTAACCTTTAGCTGCTCTCTGCGCGTGCCAAAAGGCAACAAACGAGCTTTTTACGAGACGCGGACCTCCTGCCTCCAACTCTCTTCGCGGGCCACACCAACAAACCCAGCATGGATCCCCCGGACCATGTTGAACTGGGTTCACAGATTTATAACAAAGATATCGGCCGGCAAAGCCGACACGCTGCGTCGCCTCCTCGGAAACTTTTTGGGTACTGAAAGAAATCATTCTAAAAACGACAATTCTAGAAAGATTTTCAATAAGACAGAAGAAAAGGTCGGTACTGAATGTGTATAAAAGAAGAGCTTTACATTTGAGTTGACAAAATGGTACTTTAATTATTTTATAGTATTTAAGGAGCCTATTTTCTATTTTTGCCGTATATAAACTCTTAAATAGATTGTCCAATTTTCAGCTTGGTTCCTTCGAATCATAATTGCATTTCCAGAAATTAAATCTCAATTCTTTGCAGTGCAGAGACTCCGTCTAGGCTTACCTCATGCTATGAGCTATTAGAGTTCAGCGAAACCAAGTCAGGGCCCGAAGAACCCGCTGCAATCCAGGCAATCCATTAGCAACCGCGTTGTTTTCTTTGCTGCTTTTCTTCGAGGTTTCCTTGGTGCGTTTTTCTGGGCCTCTCGCACTCGCACTCGCACTCGCACTCGCTGTTGCTGATATTTCTTTTTTGCATCGTCGGCATCTAACAAATCGTTCTGTAATTTGATAGCTCAGATGTTTATGACTGTGGCCAGGCAGTTTTTAATGGGGCGGCTTACGGTCCTACAGAGAGACTCCAACTTCGACTCAGACTCTCGGACTATGTTGCCCAAAAGAAATGTTGATATCAAATGCAGGACGGCGGGGGGCTCAAGGCAGGCAAATCAATGCGGCTAAGACAACAACTCTTTTACGCCCCGGAAAAGCTGAAAAAAACTGAAGAAAAAAACTGAGAAACTGGACTCGTACCGATGCGGTTTGGGCCATGGTAATGCGGCTGCCGGTGCGTTGATCGCCTGCCAAATCGCACAAAATATGCTAAAAGGTTTCGCTAGATCAATTTAAAGATTTTTTGTTTAGATAAGCCTTCGTTTATTGGCCAACCAAATGGTTAGACCAGGTCCCGCCGACTCGCAGACAGACCCCGCCACATGTTACTTAATCTCAAATGGCGCTGGCTCCGCCGATACGGATACCCTCCCGAAAATCAAAGAGGGGCAGCAGCCGGATTGGGGGCCAACATATGTTTCTGCCTCGTATCAGATCCGAGCCAACGGCAATGACAAAGCAAAGCCGGGGCCGACATGGAGGCTAAGATAGAGCTGGAGCTGGAGCTTTGGTTGAAGTTTGCATCTTGCAGTTCGGCGACTCAGGTGCAGTAGGAGGCCCAGACTTCCGGAAGCGATAGAAAATGCACTCAGAAAATTAGGTCACTAGTTTGCTTTTTAGTTAGTAGTTAAGGAATTTGGATATTACAAAGGGGAAATACATTTTAAATGGAATTTTCCCAAAAACCGGGATATTTTTAAGATGTTTTTAAGATTCAACGATAAAACCTTTTGTTAAATCCTTGAAAATGTAAAGTAGTTTTTTAATCTTTGATTATGAAAACAAAAAAATTGTGTTAAAGGTGTTAAGATGGTAATAAACATTTTAAATGCAAGTTTCCCAAAAACAAGTTTATTTTTAAGATGTTTTAAAGATACAACGATATAACCTTGTATTAATTCCTTAGTTTTTCAATCTTTGATTATGGATATAGAAACATTTTGT
>JAEIIH010025658.1:0-13474 GCA_018904745.1 Drosophila orosa
TGAGTTTCTTAACATATTTTTCTGTTTTCCAAGACACTTCCTCTCTAGCTATGAAACCTTACTGAATATACTTAAATTCTTATAAATTGTTTACTCCATAAAGTCAAAAGAAACACTTAAAATGTAATATTATTTGCCACAAGTCTTCTAGAACTTCGAGGTATAAAACTGCTTAGACTCTTTAGGACAAATTAAATTCCTTCTTAAATTTACTACCATTCTAAGGATCCGTATTCTCTTGACCGCAACTATTCCTTGCAAATATGTCCAGCTAAATGTGTGTCCGTCCGCCGTTGCCTTCCGTCCGTACATATGCACTCCAATAAACAGCAACAACAACAACAACAGCAACGAGTAGAGGCGGCGGAGTGCATGGGAATAGAGCAACAATAACAAAAGCAGAAACGATTTGCTCTGCCACTGGCTGCGATATGTAAAAGGCGAAAATATTTAATTTTAGGTTCTTTGTGCCGCCGCCGAGAGTCAAAAAAAAAAAAAAAAACCGTAAAGAGAGGGTGAGAGAGTGGAATCAAATCGAAAGAATAAAAGGAAACACATCTCTCTGGCGCTTTCTCGTCTTTAGCCAGATATATTTTCCTTTCTTTTTTCTCTCTTTTTTCCGTTCGCTTTGCTCTGCTTTTATTGTTGCTTTTGTTTTTATTCAACTGGCTCGTTTCACAAAGTAGACAGCAAAACGTACACAAAACTGGGGTGTATGGAGAAAAAAAAAAATGAGAAAGCCACCCAAAAAAAAAAATTGTACCAAAAAAGAGCGAACGCGAGGAGGCAGAATGAAATCCGAATTTGTTTCATTCCATTGCCATTTCCATGGCCGCCCCCTGAAAAAGCCGCCCCCCCGGGTCCATGTCACTTTCCACACTTTCTCGGTCTTTCCTGCATCATGGAGGCGTTAATTAAACATGACATGCAAATAAAAATTATACTTAGGCATACAGCAGAGCGTCCATGACGCGAATTTCTCAGACTAATTTGGGTTCTCTCTATGGAATTTAAAAGGATATGTATGTATCCGGTTTTGAAATGAAGAACTTTGTAATTAATTTATGCATATTTAAACATTTTTGGCTCCTAAACAACAGTTCCCCCAAAGAGTTTTAAGTTTTTTAAATGAACTTTGAATGTTCCTAGCGAAACGGCAAAGAGGGAATCTCTCCTTCTCGGCTTTTGCTTTTGCTCAATTTCTGCGGCAAGTTTGGTTAATTCGATTTTAGGAAAGTCCTACTGTATATTCCAACATTGCACACAGAATGTGGAAAAAAAAGAAACAGAGAAGGAGAGCCAGAAAAAATGAAATTTCAATTAAAATTGTTAACGAAGAGACGAGACTCTGGCTAATTTGGCTCGAAAGTCGTGCGGAATTCGCGTTTGGAATGGCAAAAGAAATAATGCCAGGGCCGGGCACATATTTCATCCTAAGATTGCCTGTCAACACAAGTGTTTAAAAATATCGCCCGTTGGCGATATTTCGGGAACAGCCATTCATAACGCCCCTCCAGAGAGATTTATTAGATCGATTGGCCGCGGCGCCGGTGACAAGAGCTAAGCAAAGCTGCGCATTTCGCCATCCAAAATGTACACGAATTTTATTTATATATTTTGTGGATATTTCACGGATTCCTTTTCGATGTTTTGCACATATTTTTCAGTTATTTTTCATATCTTTTTTCTGTTTGATTTTTATTATGTGTATTAATTGGTTCATTCGCTCGCTTTCGCTGCAGTTTGCTGCGTTGCACTTCGTTCGGGTTTGTTGTATTGTCCTCTTTCTATACGTATAAGCTGTGTGTGTGTGTGTGTGTGTGTGTATTGGCTGGGTCAGACACCCGCAAACACCGCACACATGTACACACGAACACCCACACAAACACACACACTCGAACACCCGCACACACACACACTCGCACTGACGTAGAGTAAAGCCTTTAGCAGCGGAGGCAGCAGCGCCTATGACGGCGTTTCAAAAACTAAATTCATACATTTTCCAACAGCCAGGCGATGCCTGAAAAATTTCAAAATTTTCACACACACTCACTCTCACTCTGCGCTCTCATGGGTTGTGATTTCTCTCTACATTATCTCTTTTGAATTTTTGTTTTTCTTTTTCGTGTTCGGCGAGAGCGCACAGCATAATGAAGTGAAATGAAAATTTTTTGTTGACCGACAGAGGAGAATATTTTTAGCATCGCTTTTCGGTTTTTCGGACCGAGGGACGTTAGCGCGGCTTGGATTGACCTTATGGCAGGTGCAGTTCAATGGAATTATTAATAACCTGGCTATGTGGCCCACTTCAAGGATGCTGCTGCTGCTGCGCGCCCCTGCCTTGCTCATTAGTTGGCTCTTATCAGGCGCCTCCTCGCCGTGAATGGGCCACAATTACGCAAGTTTCTCGGGCGGCATGGACGTGGGCGTCGCAGCCAATTTTGATTTGGAGATACACAGGGGGGAAAGAGGGTGAATAGTCAGTGGGTAGGGGGCCGCCTCTCTTACCCTGTGATAAAAACCACTCGTCTAGAAAGTCCAAACCCATTAGTGCTTCTGTTCGGCGTTCAGTCCGGTCCAAATGATTCTCTCCAATGATCTCCGCCTTCAATATTTACATTGTCTCCTAAGTGGCGGTCGCTCCTCCGATTCACTCAATTGTGGGTTGACATTTCTGGGATGTGCTGCAATCGATCGATTGATCGGTCGGTGCGTGGTTGTATTTATAGTCTTAATGATTGGCTAATCGATTGGACTAGGGCTAGACTATAGCGCATTTGTGAATTTACGAACTAAAGAGCTTCTTTGCCTTTGTGTAAAGGTAAAAGTAACAAGGGTTCAGCATATCTTGTTAAAGGTTCCAATATGTAGATTTACTCTTAATCAGTTTATAAAGTTTCAGACTTATATGTTGGTTAGAAGGTGAAATAAATCTATTTAAAATATACAATCTATAGGTCGTTACTTTCGCAAATTCAATTTTGTACATTTACTAACAAGGAACATTTTTCCAGTATATTTTAGCTAAACCAAAAAAGGGTTCTGCTAATTTTATTTAAGTTTTCCATATATATATTTACTCTTAATCCATCATTAAAACCTACCTTAAGTTAGGAGCCGAAATACAACCATTTAAAGTATGCCATCTGTAGGTTCTTATATTTCACAATTTTCATAGTTGTGCATTTTCCAACACAAACCTCTTTCCACACCTGTAGAGCCGAACACTCCTTCGATTAATTTTATTATAGTTTCCAAATTGAATATTTACTTTAAATTAGTTTATAAAGTTTCAAACAAATAGGTTAGTATAAAAACAAAATACAACCAATTACACTATGCCTCGTGCTTGCAAAATCATTGCAATAACTGAGTGCAATTATTGTGTGTACAAAAGAAATGTAATTAAAGCGCATGTCGAATGTCAGCACCACCAATATTTATTTAACTTGCAACGATTTTGCCATCAAACGCACATTTTTTCCCGGTTTCCTTTTAAAGCGCCGCCTAAAAGCATGCAATGGCCTATTTTTCGACTGTCAAAGTCAGCCAAAAAGTATGCCAAATTAAATAGCTAAATCTGCATGCCCACGCAGTCTGAAAATTCCCTATTGGCAGCCAATAGAAAATCTTTTTTCCAGCTCTTCCATAACTATAATATGGCACTGTGAAAATATTAATTATATATATGCATTATTTTCCATAAAAAGCTGTTTTTTCCACATCAAAAAAACATATTTTTGGGGACTTTAAAAAAAATCCGCTTAAAGGCGATTGGGTTTTGGTTGGCAGTTGGTATATGCGACCTTCCCCCCCGGGGGCCTTCAATAATTCAGAGAATGGAATCTAGAATTTTGGTTGTTTTTTTTTCTCGGCTATGTGAAGGCAGAAACCCCCCGCGGAGGGTGGCTGCCAAAATGGTTGGAAAAACCTTTCGTTTTGCGGGTTCGCCGACATTTTCATTGCCGCGCGTGCCGAGCAAAAACTTGCGCGCCATCGAAATCGAATTTGACACAAATTAATTGCTATTTGATTTGACAAGTGCGAACGGAGTGCGGGGGCGGACTGCGGGGTATACAAAGAGCAACTTGCGGGGGTTATGCTTAAGTGTTATCATCTAGAAATTGCTTTATTTGTGAAATGTTCGAAGAGACATCTAATGAATACTGAATGAACTCCTTGGCGTTGTGCGGGGAGCCGAGCTCGTTGTGGCTTCTCTTAAACTGCGTTTGCCCCCGGCCTCTGGGCTAGACCTTGTGCACAGCAGCTGGCGGGGCTTGGGCAGGCACTTGGGGAGGCGCCTGCGGTGCGGCTTGGGGCGGCGCCGGATGAGCGTGTGCGTGGGGCTCAACGGGTGTGGGAGTGCTAGCGCCCTCGGTGGTGTTCAGGTGAGTGAAGTGGGGCCAGGTAGAGATCTCAGCAAACAGCCTGCCGCCAGGACATTCGGTGTCACGCACCTGCTTGTGGCCCAGCAACTTGTAGGCGGGATCAATATATCCCTTGAAAACGCCAAAGGCGATCAGGTTCTTGGCGGCATCCAACATTTGTTTGGGGGGAAGTTCCGCTAAAAATAGAAAATAAAAATGAACTCTTTAATAAGTCAGGCATTCGGTAAAAGAAATTTTTAATTCTTTGTTGAAATGTTACTTAAATGTGTTAGTTAAATCGCTACTCACTTCGCCAGTCTCCAATGAGCACAATGCCCACACTCCTGTCATTGTACTTGGGAGCATGTGCTCCTATAACGTTGAAACCACGACCCGTGTAGATCATACCATCGCCGCCGATGCCAAAGCTATAACCAATATCATTCCAGCCACGCTCCAGTTGATGGAAATCCTGCATATCCCTCATGCTTTTCATGCAATCCAAGGTTGTATAGCACACGGGCGGCATGTACGAGTGATGGATAATCACATAGGGAGCAGGGCCCTGGAAGTGCTCCACCGACTTGGGCTGGCGGGCGCCCCAGTCGGAGCGGGAAATAAGGCGGGCAGTGGCCACGCCATCGCCCAGATTTGCCTGCTGCATGTGTTGGCTATAGCCTGTAAAAAAATATATAGAGGTTTCTTCTTTAATAAATTCATTTCAAATAAATACTGAGAATTAGAAAAAATTCCCCTACTGAGATACACATTTTTAAAACAAACAAAAACAGCGCTTTCACGTCATTAAGCCTTAAGCTATATTAAATCAATAATTTTATTGCTCAATTTATTACTTGTTGTTTTCCTTTCTTTTTATTAAATTCCTTTCAGTTTCTGGACTGCAGCCCACGTTAAAAATTTAGTTGTTTTGTTCAATTTAGCTCAGAGCATCAACTTGTTGTTTACATTCGTAATCTGGTGTCTTGTGCCCTTGACTTTTATTTTGTGATGCCATGAATCTGGCGAGAAAACAAGTTGGATTTCGACTTTCGCCAAAGGGGAAGAAGATTCGTTATATTTCATATTTCTGACACAAAAACACTTTCAAGACAGCCAACGTTTTTCGGCCTTAATTGCAAAAGGGGGCGAGGCGGGTCTCGGTTGCGGGTGCGTATACGTGATATGTGTAATAGGTGGGCGAAGTGCGGTCTGCGGTGCCGCGGTGCCGCGGCTGCTGCCACCGTACATTTCTCACATTCCACTGATAAATGATAGCCGGATTCCCCAACGCAGAGGCGTCTGTCTGCGGATGTCTGCTGCGGTAACTGCGGTTCGGCCGAGCCACGATTTCGCACTGACTCTGGCCTGGCTGGCTCCCCGATCCCACTGAAAATTCCCCCATTACGAGAGAGCAAGAGATACGTCAAAAAACAAGTCGCCGATCGGCTCCGATTGGCAAATCGCGATCGTCATCAGCCAGTCGCTGGAGCTAAGCGGGCATTAAATATGCTAAACTAGTGACTGCTAGGTGATTTTTATTTGATTTTGGCTGGCAAAAGGTGCCAGCAGGGCATATTAGTTGCGAGTATATTTTATCATTTTAAATACTGCTAATAACAGGTTGTATTTTGCGAGAATACATCATTTTAGCTTGAAGAATTTGTAGATATTTGTAGTACTTTCGGTTACGTTTTACTCTGCTGTATAAAATATTAAAATAGAAAATGTAAATAAATGAAAGATCCCATTTTTAGAAATAACAAACATACATTTACCTATGAAAACAACACAAATTCCCAAATCCTCCACCAATCCTCTATCAAAAATGATTATAATGTAAATATTTGTCTCAAAGTTTCGAAAAAATTTGTTGTATTTTTATGGCGCAATATTTTTCCAGGCTTTTGTACGAAAAGTAAATATTTAGATTGGCCCACGAAACACATAAATAAATAAAATCCATTCGTTGTGCTGGAAAAATCGTTGGCAGATTATCCGCAGATAAAAGTATCTATTTCGGGGCAGGTCATTCCCGATTCGTTCAGCTTCGGCGCTCCATCAGCGTGACTCAGCTTAAAGCCGTCAATGCGAAATGTTTGAAAGCCAAAAGCCAAAGCAGCAGCAGCGGCGGCGGAAGCCGAGAGCAACAGGTGCTGCGGGTATGGTATCATCTATCAATGGCGTGAACGTTTGGCCGTTGACACTGCCACGGTCCCCCCTCGGGAGCAAAAAAAGGCCGGAGCTCAGTTCCGTTTGGCCCTGAGTCATAAATGCAAATTCAGACTCCAATTCCACTCGAAAACTATTTTATTTAATTCAAATTTTGCTTTATGTGTGCCGAAGGAGAGCGGACGAGGTTTGCCCATGTTTGCCTTGCCGTCTGCCAAAAACTTGGGCACCACGCCCACTCTCTGGTCGTCGTACGCCCTCCTCCGGCATTTATATGCATACGGAAAACTTAGTCGGGAAAATGGCTGAACGGGAGGAGCGAGAGAGCAGGCGGAGGCGGAAACAGGAGACGCGGCACTTGACTAAGTTAATAGCGGCAGTTTCTAATTAAAATTTACGGAGAGCGAAAGTTGCGTGGGCACACAGACGGGTTCAAAATAATGTATAACATCCTGATTTGTTCACTTCCGGTTTTGGTTGGACTGCGAAAATATAGTTTTTCGCTTTAATTTTGTATGAATTTATTAGGGTTTTTTTTTTAAAGAGAGAGGTTATAGGTTTAAAGTTGTGGAAACGAAACTTTCGGGGAAAACCCCGTGTATTTTTGAACATTTATTTAACTGAATTTCTATTGCGGTAAATAGTTTTTCCCCTCAAATTTTGTATAACTTTTAAGAGGATTTTTTTTAAAGAGAGACAAGGTTTTAGGTTTCACATTGTGGAAATGAAACATATATTTAACTGACAATTTCTATTTCTATTGTACAATTTACAATAATTTCCTTCACATTTGCTGCTCTATTCAATATTCTTCAATCGTGTAAAGTAGCCTATGAGAACTACTATTATTTTGTCAGCCACTGTTGGCTGCTCTTGCCGAGTGTCGCACCCACAGCTTGGCACCTATCGTGGATCCTGAATCCTGGACTTCATCGACGGCGCGTGCTTGAATAATAAACAGAGCAGGAAGCACGAAGCACGAAGCAAGAGCAGGAGCAGGAGCACAGTACAAGCAAGTACAGCAGCAGCCTGTGCAGCAGGATGTGAGGGGAATGCCAAATCGTTGGCTGTTTAATTTATGCCGCTTACTTTTTAGTGTGTGTAACATGTTAATTACATTTATATTTACAGCAAAGCTCGGAGAGCTCCGATAGCTCCGAGAGAGCTCACCCGGCCACGCCCCACTACCCTAATTGTTACCCTAATTACGCGGCCTAATAAAGTAAACATTAAAACTCGTTGGCCTAATCAATGTTGCAAACTTTGTGGCCCTCACTGCCACACACACACACACACACTCCCCGAATATTAACACCCTGAATAGCGATAGTTCAGGTGCCGGCAGGTAAATCACCTAAGCTCTTACACACATTCACAGACACACACACACACACACTCTGCTTTGCAAAAAGCAATTTCGGAGGCATTTGGCGCAAAGTTCTTTGATAATTTTCGATTAATCCTGCGCCGTTCCGTTGATTAAATTCTCGCATAATTGAAGTATTTAAATTACCAGCGAGTAATTAGAGTGGCAGGCGACATGCATACACTCTCGCCAGGCGGTTGGAGTGCTCCCTTAGGTAATTGTTTGTTTTTAATCAGGCAAAGCACATAATAGAGACATTTCAATATTATTATGTTGACGATGCTGAAGAGCGGTCCGTCCGCCGTCGGCCGGCAGTCGTCAGTCGTCTGCCCATTAAACAAATATCCATTCGTGCATTGTTTCAGGGGGAATGTGCGAAATTAAGTCACGCTCGATTACAACAAAAATTAAAAAAGCAACAGGCAAAAAACGAGCGATACCCGTACAACGGGAAAACAACACAAAAAAAAAAGTACCCGGAGCAAACAAACAGCGTAAAAAAGAACACAATAAAATCAACAAAAAAAGAACGAAAAGGCTGAATAAAAAAGAAAGCGAGCAATTATAGGTTTAAGTACCGACCACTGAATTCTCTTCTTATGGAGATTTTTAAAGTAATCAATTCTGATATAACTTTTGAAACATGTATACCATTCGCATGTATTATTCATGGGTTTTTTTTTTTGGGTGGATATGGGTTCTATAGATAGACCTATGGCGGAATGAACTTATCTTTTGATTTGGTAATGTTTTGGGTACCTTTTTAACTCACTGTTTGCTTATGTCATTTTGCTCATTTTACCCATATAAATCGAGACGGTAATATTTGTCTGAAAACCTACAAAAATATTGTTTAAAGACATATGTTTCACCTCCTATCAAAGGCACTTCATCAATGCTAATTTCCTAAATTGTTTTTACCTTTTTACCGTACCTGGGAATTTAAAGGTTCTTTTCCCGAAATAATAATATCAAAGACAATTATATAACAAAATTCTTAAAAACGTATACAACATTTTAGAAGCAACTAATTTCAATACCACCAAATTTGATATAAAAACAAAAATATATTTCAATAAAGTATGATCTTTTCTCATTCGTATATTATATATATAAATCTTTCCATTAACAAACAATTTCATTCATATTTTTCTCCGTCTAAAAAAAAAAACCATTATCTTTGTTTCATAAGAATTCTCGTAAAGCAAGAGTACATGATAAGCGACCCAGTGCCTCAGTTAGGGTGCCGGAATTATTATGAATATTAAAATCAAAAACAATTTCACTCGCCCGCTGGCTGTCAGGCCGTAAATGACAATTTTGTTAAATGTCAGTAATTAATTGAAACAAAAAATCACATATCTTGACAGCGTGCAAATTATGCATACATTATACGTCAGCTATCAGTGCTCGGTGCATATTCGTATATGTAGATATATTAAATATGTATATAACAGCTGTCAGGGCTCAGCGGACACTGATTGCAGGTGAATGGGCGCTCAGAAATAACAGGGGAGGAGGTGTGATATCTTCTACACTTGGCAGACTCGATAAGAAGGCCTCTCGAGCACACGACACTTACCCATCATTGATAGCAGAACTAATCCCAGTGCTGTCATGTTGCTCTTTCTGGAGTTTCTTGTTGCTTGTAGCTTGTTGCTTCTGCTTTCTGCTTTCTGCTGACGCGATTGTTTTTTCTTGTTGTCTGTCTGGCTTCCAGCTACTTAGGAACTTGTGTGTGCGCACAAAATGTGACTTTGATTTAGGAACTTTTGTGTCGATTGCTGCTTGCTGTCAGCTGATACTTGTTGTTTGTTTGTGTGTTGGGTTGGTTGTTTGGTTGCTGCTCTTAGTTAAGTTTGTAGTTTGTGGTTTTGTTTTTTGTGCAGCGGCAAGAATTGTGCAAAATAATTTCGACGGTGTGTGAAGGTCAGACTTTGGTTCGCAGCGCTCACATAGCGGCTCTATGCTTCGTATCACAAGCGCGAATGTTGGCCAGCATAAGGGCGGACCTGTGTTTATAGAAAAATCCAAACTAAATTCGCACCAACGCTGCTGCTGCTGCCGTTGCTGCTTCTGCCGCTGCCGCTGCTTTTGCTACTGCCGCCGCCGCCGTTACCGCAATGCCAAACAAATCGTTAATCGCATGAAACTTATTGGCAGATCGCGCTCTCGGCTCGCTCTTTTAATATTCATTTCGCCAGCACTTCCGCTCGGCGAGCGAGCTTTTTACCGCCTCTGTTGCGGTCGGCGTCGCTGTTGCTGCCGCGGTTACCGCCGCTGCTTCAGTCAACGTTGCTGCTCCTGATAAAGCTGTGTTATCAGCGCCTTAAGGGGGGGTCGCCGAGCTACGCAAAGTTCCAGCTAAGGTCAGGCTGTGGTCTTTGGGGAAATTCAATATGGTAATTGGCGATTCCGCGGTGAATTACATTCGCTTTCACGCCTGCGAATCCATTGGCCCCTATTAACCGCATTTCAAGTCTTCGTCTCTGTTCGAATCGGCGGTACTTTTTCCAATCCAAAGGGTTCTTTTTTTAAGCACCGCCATTACGAGGGCCCACGCTGCACGTGTCAGCGTGAATCGGCAGTTATTCGTATAGATATGGATGCACACAGAGAAAAATGCAGCCTATTTAAACCGAAATTAGCAAAAAGATATTGTATCTTTACGAAATATTGCGGTCTCTTGGCTTTCGGGCTGAAATTTGTGGCTAGAAATGTGAAGAATTCCAAGGTAATGGAATGGAAATGGAATATCCAAGGATGTATAGCAAAAGAAAAAGTCCGATATCACTGAAAATATTTCAAATTTTGATATATCGAATTCGATTTAATTTATTTGTTGTTTTCTTCGATTTATTGATCCGATATATTAAAAAGAACATTTCTCGATACGTTATAATATCAATTTATATATATATCGGTGACAAATATTAATATAGTATCTATATTTCGTTATATTTTGCCATCCTTAGAACGAAGCCAAGAATGTAGGGTTTCCATTAAGAAATATTTGTTAATTGAATAGATATTAAGTTACCTAAGTTAGACAAAATATTATACAAGTTACCTCCTTGACAACCATATTTTTTCTGTCTCTAGCTTAGGCAATATCTTTTAGAAATATTTTTAGCTAGAACACCTCTTTTAACATTCCATTTTGCATTAGCCTGTTTTGTAGATAAGTTTAATGGCTTCAGCCCACATTTATTTCAGTGCACGAAATGACTATACTTTAACCTATCACTCTGATATACAATTAAGGTTAATCATCGAAAAATACAAAAACGCCACCTAGACTATAGGGCGGAATTCACGCCTCGTGTTTTCCGCAATCACAACTTCCGACGGGGGCGAGAGTGATTAACAATTATAACAGTTATAGTTTATGACGATCGGACGACCTTGATGCGGATCGCTGATCATTGGAACTGGTAGCACTCTCACTCCACCTCAAGTAGTTCAATATCGGTCAGTCCTGAAGGTCGTCGCTGATAAGGGCCCACTCTATCGGGACCCATAAATCAGCCGAGGGGGAACTTTTTGTTGACAATCTCTTCAAACAATAGTTGTGCAAATAATAATTGCTGAATGGGAAAGTCCGTGATCACTCAGCTGCAGATAGAGTGCAATACTTGTAATACTCTATCAATATGTCTTTGAAGATTTATTGACAGTTTTTTTCTACCACAATTTCTCGGAAAGATACTTTTTGAAAAAAATCCATTTACAGCTATGACTCATGTGTTGACGAATACGAAATATTTAAATACTAACACCTCAGAGGAATATTAATATAATGACGGTTTAGCTTCTCTATTTTTCAAAATTCAGGTGAAAGTGTTGTTTTATTTTTGTATGTTGTGTAATGAGTTATAGTTGATAGTTCCTGGTTTTTTATCCTTAATTATTGTAGATATTATACTTCTTAGTGTTAGGTTATCTAGTTCTTCAATATAAACTATATTTCCCATTTCCCCCTTTGATTCCATAATTTAAAACCATTTTTCTTAAATGTTCTTAAAAGGTTTCTTCTTCCTTTGCGGTTCTTCTCAAGTACTTTTATTTACAAATACTCTTGGTGCCTCCCAATCTATGTATTATCAGAACTTATTAAATTATCTATTTCCTTATCAAATTTAAATGATTAAGTGTGAACTTTGATATTTGGTATCATTCCTTGGCTTCAGTCGTTAGTTTTTCAAAATGTCAGTGTTTAAAAACCGTGACTTGTGACTGTGACAGCATCTCTGCCCCTCGTTGTTCTCTGTGTCATCTGCTTTCTTTGACCACCGCCACCGGACATACTCTTTTTTTTATTTTTTTTATTTGTGAGTTTTAAATTTGTTGTATTTTTTTTTGGGCCGGGGATGCCCCTTGGTGTGATCATTTGGGTTTCGGGGGAAGCCCGCTGCAAATGCGGGTATTAAATTGCTTTAGTCGGAGTGCCGAGATCGGATGGATAGACAAATTAACAGCATTTTATTTTCCGTCGTCGATTTATGGCGAACAAACACATTCCATCTTCATCTCGATCTTAATCTAAATTTTGTTTTTTTTCTCTTGTTTTTGATTAAGCTATGCGAGAGAGCGTGCACACACTGGTTTTTCGGGTCGTTTCGAAAATTTTAGGGGGAGCACCGCGCACCGCCAGATGCGTTCTGCTGGCGCCGCCCCGGCCAAAAGGAAGTCCAAATCACCAGTCTCATTTTCTCTCTGCTCTATACCTGGGGCTGCTTTATTTTATTTGCTGTTTATACTTGCGGCAAGGTAAACACGCAGACCACACGCCCCCCGACCCTACCCCGCCCCGAACTTAATATTTATTACACTTCAAAAAGGGGAAATTTCTCGAACGCTCTTGGAAATTGTTGAATTGTTTTAACAGCAAAATAGTTGTGGCTTAAGTTGCGTACTTACCACAACTCGTGGCCTGCTGCTGCTGTTGTTGTTGTTGTTGTTGCCAGAACTGCTCGTAGGAGTCCGTGAGTGGTGGCGGTGGTGGGTGTTGTGTGACGGATCCAGACGCCTTGTCGCCCATGTTGCGTGCCAATGTCTTTGACGCCAACTGAACTAAAGACCATTGGCTTCAGTCGAAGAGAACTCGAAGTCGACTATTTTGGGGCGCCGGCCCCTGTGTCAACAAGTGCCTATGATTAGGTCTTGTAATCTCGAGTTGCTCTTCCTTTTCGGGGGGGTATAAGAACTCCCTCAGAAGGGGGACACATAATCCTCCTGGCTGTGAATAAAATAATAATAATTGCGCGGCAAACGCTTATTTTGAGTGCAGAACACTCGTTCTGGCCCATTGTTCGGGCATAAACGTAATTTTTATGCCTCTCGATATAACACTGTAATAAGTTAAGATATGTTTACGACCACAGGTGTGCGGTTGAGATAACCACACGGCAAAGAATTTTAAACATTTTTCGGGTGGGATAAATTGCCTGGGGGTTTTATTAAAAATGTATATGCTTAACAGGAATTCCATATAATTAAATCATTTGAGGATTTTCAATTATTTACTTATTAAAATCAGGATATTTTCAAAGAACTTGAGTTGAACTATTAA
>JAEIIH010025680.1:0-11310 GCA_018904745.1 Drosophila orosa
AGGAGAATCCCTTAGAAAACAGACATATCTATCTAAAAAAAGGCCATATCGACAGCACTGAGGGCTATATAAGGAGAGAGGAATGCGTTGCACCCTGCTGGGCGCCGGGGTCAAATATTTATTTGTTGCAGAGCACAAATTTTATGCTGCATACTTTCATGCGCCGCTGCAGCACAATAGGGCACAAGAGTCACCCCACTGCCTGGGTGGGGACTGGAACTGGAACTGGCAGTGCCACTGGAACTGAGGCGCATAAAACCTTCCGCTGCCATTCAAGTGGAAAAGTTTAAGCCAACTTTTCCGAACCCCTCGCCGTCCGCCCGCTCTTGTCCGCGCAACGCAAACAATTCAAGCGCGAAAATGCGCGCACTGAAAAATCATTCAACGGAAGCCGCAGCAGAGGGGGGGCTAAAAAGAAGAGGATGGGCGGGACTACGCCGACTGTCACCACTCGGTGGTGGAGGTCTAAAAAAGCCAATTATGCCCATGCCACGGGAAGTGCCTTGTGCCACTGGGACATTGAATCGAAGTAAAAATAAAAAGAACAGGAGAAAACTGCAAGCGCACTGCGTATGCGCCCTGTTGTCAGCTGTATTTTTAGCTCCGAAAACTTAATTAAAGCAGCTACACTTTGGCCAGGGGTCAGAGGTCAGAACAACGTCTTCAACACTTGTGGCCACTGGCAAAACTTGAGGAGCCGAGCGCAGGCCACAAAACAATTGTAAACTCAATTAAATCCAAGCACCGCTGCGGCAGTCGGCCAAGTCCAACTCTTAACTACAGTCCCAAGTTCTGAGCGAGTTCTCGAGAGCTCGGCCAGTCCACTGAGCATTTTCACACTCCACAAGGTCCCAGGAGGCAGAGAAAGCTGAGAAAATCTTATTTATAATAGACATTAGGTTGCTGAAAATAGGAACAATTCAAAATTTAGATTCCTTCTTTTCCTATATTTTATTTAAATCTAGATTGTACATATTTAGGGCAATTACTGGATTTTCCTTGCAGTGCACACAGTCTTCTATGAGAGTGAATCTCCCCGGGTGTGCTGATAACATACGACAGTTGTGACTTTAAAAATCCCCTTTCGCAATTTTTGCACAAAACTTGTGCAGGATTAATGGCCCGAACGGCCCAGGCATCCATGCAATTAAAATGCAACAACAGGGGCATACAGGAGCTGGAAAAGTAGAAGCCGGAGCAGCAGCAGTAGCCGGAGCAGGAGCAGCGGCAACAGCTGCAGGAGTGGGCGGAAATGGAGCAGAAAGATTGCTGTGACTTTGGAGCGTTTGAAAACTCGCATGTGTGACGGGCGAGGCCCGGAGATAGCCACGCCATTTAAAGTGGCTGGCAAGGCAGCAAAACGAGCAGCGGCATGGGAATGGGGCTGGTGGGTTTAGGGGTGGCGACCACACTAGTTAGTGCCGTGCCCCATGGGAGCACATGCAGCACAAACACACACACACAGCATTGTCCAGGCACTGGCACTGCTACACATACTATGCACACACGGTTTTTGCCCGCAATGGCCAAAGACAAATAATGCAATTTCCTGACTAACTCATTTGGGGTGGCAGTGAGGCAGTGGAGCATAGGGAGCACGGAGGAGCAACTGCAGTTCCGTGTCACTGACACTTTGCCCTCGCTGCCTGGCCACCACTTAGACATTTATTACCTAGCCGGATGGGTCTGCGAGTGATCAAAGCGAGCGCTGGGAGTTGGGAGCTGGGAGCAGGAGAACTCTGAGTGCACCCAGAAAAATGGGAGGAGCACTGGATGGATCACTGTAAGACCCACTAGATCTCCTCTGAACCGGCCAGCAGCGATTTCCTCCACGTGAGTCCCTTTGGGACCGCTGATGCAATCATTGGCAACTTCTGGTTTCATGTTGCACTCGGCACACACCAGCAGTAAGATTAATGCCAGACCAGCATCGAACTTTAAACTCGTTTTTAGTCCTCAAGCACACGATGCACTTGGAGAAATTAAGGATTAAGGAAATAAGGTTGCCTTGATGAAATTATCTTTAACATTTTATTAAAAAAAATTAAAGGTCATAATCCCAGGATTTTGCTTGAAGAAAATATTCCCTTTAACAACCGAACTATACTCCCCACTTTTCCAAGTGTCTGATACCGAAACTCTGGGTCCAAAGACCTCCAAAGGACTCGCCGGCGATGCCAGACGAAACATGTGTTCAGCAAAACCAGGAGCATGTCCTGCAGTTGGTCCTTGGCCCTGTAATTTGTCCCCCTCGCCGCCAGTCATTGTTTGTTTTGCGCAAAAGTTTGCGGCGACAATTGTTTTGCGGTGTTGCGCAAAGGACGAACCCTCAGAGTGGCAATCCTTCCATTCGCCATGGCAATCACCAACACGCACGCACCCGAGACAAAGTGCATTGATTGGGATTGCTATGGAATTTTCTTGGGAAATGATTTTGCGGCTGTCGTGTAATTTTGTATTTGGCCAAGATTTATGGCCAATCGATTTTCGTAGATTTTTTCTGCCCATCGAGGAAATGAGGCCTCGATGCGTGTCATACCTTATCATATCAGCTGCCTGCTCGACCGCCGCTCATATATCAATTATTTTCCAATCAATTTTAAGTTAATAACATTTCAATTCGGACACTTTTAATCGCGATAAGTGGACACTGAAGAACTATAATTAATCAGACGTCGTTGCAATTGCGCAACGAGCGCCACTGGGTCCACGGGAAGCAGCCGAGGAATCCGCCGGCATCCACGAAGGCCTTGCCGCTCTCGCAGGGCAGCTCCTTGACGCCCTCGTTGGTGCAGAGGTAGAAGTTGGTCAGGTTGCTGCACGGCTGCGGCTGGTACTGGGTGCCATCGGTGCAGGCAGGCACTTTGGACACCGTATTCACGCAGGAGGGGTTCATCAGGTCGGCGGGCAGGCAGCCAGAGACGGTGGCATTGTTCACGAAGTAGTGGTCCTCATCGCACTCGTCGGCGATCACATCGCCGTCCAGGCAGAAATAGAACTTGCGGATGTCCTCGCCGCCCCACAGCTCATCCTCGGACTGGCACACGGTGGTGACATCGCTTCCGGCGGTTCCCAAGGAGGCAGCGATGGCCAGGGCCAGGAGACCAAAGAAGATCACGAGGGCTGTAAGAGGAATTTATAGCTTATTAACTTAAGGATCCCGTGATTATTTATGAGCTTCTTAAATAAACTATATTTATATTTTAAAATTAAGAGATTTAACTCAGAAAAGATTAAATTTCTCTAATTTCAAAGATTATTTATTAGTATTTATTCACTTCCATCCTAGTTACCTTTCAGCATGTTGATGTTTTTATTACTTCCTTTCGATTCAAAAATTTAAGACAAACTACACGATGTTCAGGCCACCGCTTGGGCTTTTATAACATTCTATCCAATCGGGAAACTTATCGGGACTCTCGAGAGCGACACCATATCATTGACACCTCGGATGATGAACGTAGTTCGAGGCCTGTTTTGGCTTCTGGTGTTGCTCATACGCAGTGTTGAGCGCCGCTTATCTGGTGTTTTGAATGTTATGAATGAAGATAATGACGGGTTCTTGGCTAATTTCCAATGCCCTGTCTTTGGCAGGTATCGCGCGTCTCAAGTGGCTGGTTAAGTGATGAGCGCCTTCCAGGAATCGGAGTATAAATTGCTCTTGGAGTGCTTAGCATTTGGGCCTTAGTATCACCTGCTGCGCTCACGTCTTCGTATTTTCCCTGGAAAGTTTTAATTGAATTCCCATCGATAGCAAGCCTATTGGAATTTATGTCGATTATATTGTCAACTTTTTCCGAGCTCCGCGAAGTTTGCCTATTTAAACTTGGTGCTCGCGTAAATAGAGTGCAAAAAGTGGGTAGGGAAAACGAAGTTGAATTGACAACGTGACTTGGCGGCAAAACTGCGAGACGGGAGCCCATCGCCCGTCCAACTTTTTTTGCAGGTTATGGAGGTTATCCTGAAGGTCCTGGCCGCAAAGTGACTTCTTTCCCGCCGCCAGCTGAGCTCCTTTCGGGCGCTCTAAGCCAAATCAATTAGAACTTCTGACAGCAGCTGGGCCTGCATCTGAGCGACGAACCCGAAAACATTGCCCCATTATCAAGGCTGGATGGCTGGCTGGCTGGCAGAAGAGCGTAATTAAATTTTCGACTGATTGCTGCAGCAATAATTTCCAATTTGGCTTCATTTGAAAGGCAATTAATGTCGGTGCTATCGCTTAGATAAGGACGTGCGAGAGTGTGTTTGTAATGTATGCTGTTCGGTAGTCAACATTTACTGGCCTGTGATTTTATACGCAGTGAATCATTTTGACACCAATAAACCCATTATATGAATTGTCTTTTTGATACAATAGAATAACTACAATTATAAAATATTTATTTGTAATATATAAAGCTAGAGGACTGCCTTAATATTTGTATATACAAATGTCATTATGTTATCTACCAACGATTGGAATATTATATTAAAAGCAATGAGATTGCCCTTACAAATAACGTGATTTCCGACCAATCAAACGATGAGAGTTGGAAATTTTTGGCCTGCTGCCGATAGAGATCTTCGGTACTATTCATTTCGGAACCTAACTTATCACGCGTGAGCTGAAGAAACTTTAAACCGGACTGGGTATCTAATCAGCAAACTTGCTCTTCTGCTGCTGCTGTGATGACGTCACTTGAGTCCAAAATAAAAATAAAAATGCCCGAAAAGCCCGATGAAAAATGACTGTAAAAATAGCACTGATAGCGTTGCAGGGAGAACATGGAAAGTCGTGCAATGAGCATGAGTATAAAAACGAAAGACAATGGCGGCGACGACATCAATCAGTCGAGTCGAGTTTTTCAGTTCGCTGCCGGAGCACGGAGCAGCGAGCAAATAAATTTATTAACGAGCACAGCTTATGGCCAAATGATGAAACCCGAAACAGTGGAGGAATAACAGTGTTTACTAGCAAATTGCAATAAGGAGAAACGGACAGTGAGGGAGCGAGCCACAATAAATGCCCTGCCAGCCGTTCGTGATGAAATTATTTATGAAAAATAAATGGAATATTCCTCTCCTGCTGCTGTGGCTGCTGCAGGGTAAGGCTGAGGTCTCTGCATCCGCACCGGCAGCCGCCTCCTCTGACCCCGACACAACCACGACTGCAACATGCAGACACGCCACGGACATGTGGGGAGATTCGGACCCCAACATATTCTACGTGTGCTCCGATGCTGGCCAACCGCTGCAGCTCCGATGTCCGGCGGGCCGGGGATTTTTCAGCGGTCTCGGCCACGTCGGCTGCCTGCCCTTTGCCCAGTGGCCGGCCTGCCTGCCTCCCCCGGAGGAGCAGGTGGTTGTCGGTTCGTCCTCAGATGGCTGTGACAGCGGCGAACACCTGCTGTCGCCCTGGGCCTCCACGGATCCCAATCAGTTCTACCTCTGCCCGGGGCCATCGGCCACACCTCTGCTACTCACGTGCGCCGCCGGCAAAGGATTCCTGGCCACCGAGGAGGCGGTGGGCTGTGCGGATTGGTCGCTGTGGCGTCGCCAGATGGAATGTGAGGCGTACTACTGATTGCCGGTGGAAAGGGTCATTCCGTGTATGATAAAAACAGCAAATAATCATCGTCATTGAGTGGTGCACCTGGTGTGTCTACCCCAGTCTCGTCTCGAATCTTATTTAATTTATGGGGTAAACCTGCTGCGCCATCTCATTGACTCACTCACTATAGATTTATCTCTGTAAATAAAGTAAAAAGTATCTATTTATTTCGATTGTGGGTGTTTCTTTGACTGATAGAGTTGTCTGAAATGCTGATAAGCGAGCTACATCTTGATAGCGAAAAACATTTTGGAGGCAGAAAGTCAAAATAAGTGGAAGAGGGTCATTTGCAAGAGGTACGCACTACGAAAGAAAGACAGACATTATTTAAATAGTTGACTTATTAAGGACTTAAAACAAGTATTTTTTAGAAAGGAATCCTCGCTGTTTCCTTTCCCTTGTAAATTTCCTCCTTAGCCATTTCGCTATTCTCTTTAGGGGATTAGTAGCAAATAATACCCCATCATCGGTTGAAGGCTGCTTTTCATTGCATGTATTGCTCATTTGAGCATATTAAATGATGTGCTCTAGTTTGCGGCACATGGGGTAAATCCTTTTAGTCCTCACACTCCCACAAAAGCCACGCATTATCCTTTGCCATTACTCTCCTCCATGCCTGCTCCACTCCCGTCAGCCGTTGTCTGTCTGGCAGCATCATGGTGGAGGTCAGCAGGACGACTCCGACCCGCCCTTCGCAGACGGCTTTGATGTGCCCTTTTACTTTGTCATTCCCTTATGTGGCGTTATTTTTTACTGGAGCAGCTGCTCCTCCGTCGTCCTGCAGCTCGTCCTGCAGCTTCCTCATCTCCCGCCTCGTCTTCAGGCTCGTTTGCAGTCATAAGCCTTTGTTCTTGCCGCCATAAAACATCGCCCAGGACCAGTATATACCTGGCCATAAGAATGATGACACATGCAGCTGGGCATTTCGCATAAAAAAACGGCAGACGGGTTGCTCTATCGGAAATTGCATTTTGCTTTGAGCGCGTCCAGATGCAGGAAATTACTGTCAACTGTTAACGCCCAGGATCTGGGATCAGGATCTTGACTCTCAGTCCCGGCTCTACGCCGGGGCTTTAATAAATCTTCAATTTGCATATTCCTTTCTGTTTTTTTCTGCGCTCTCTCTTGCGCCCGGCCATTAATCAATGCCCAAGGGGCGATGGCAGGCAACATCACGTATACGTAATTTTAATTGCCACTGATATAAAAGTGTTTAGCCTTTGCCGGGGCGGAAATTGAGAGTGGGTCGCAATTTAATTAAATGTTTACTTGCTGCTCTCAGCAGAAATCAATGGAAGCGACTTCTAATTTATTGCGTGCCAGAGAGACCGAGACCGAGACCCGCAGGAGCCGGCAGGAATCGCATCCTGCTGACGCAGACAGCGACTCGCATTGGGGCGAAAGTAATTAACCGATTTCCAGACGAAAAGCAGCTGATAATAGCCCGGCGAAAGCTCCTCAGGATTCCTCATCCGATTGTAAGCATTAGGTCAATAGCTTTAACTGCAGTCGCTAAGGGAGTGGCAGCCTCTCCAGAAAGTCATAAATATGATTTAAGGAGGCCCAATCAGCTGGGAAATCAATAAACCACCAGCATCTTGGTCGCTGGGAAGCTGAGATGCCAACAGGGAGAGACCAAGGAATAGTTATAATATATAAAGAACAAATATTATATATTTTTTTTATACAAATTATATATATTTTATTGTGATGTTCTTATTGTTATCTTAACCAAAAACTTAGTTCTTGTCTAGTTCTTAGTAGCTTATCTTATAATTTACTTAAATTCATGTTATATTGTTTTCCCCTTTCTCAAAAAATAGAATAATTTATAAAAGATGATCCAAAAAAGGACAATAAAGGTTACAAAAATAGGTTTCCTGAATATAAGAATCCCATTTCTCATATCCAGAATAAGGACAAATTATCAGCACTACCGGAACACATCGTTTGGGCCAATATACAGAGCTCACTCTCTGGCCAGGCAGACGGGAATTCACCAGGGACCCATGACGCCTCCTCCCCCGCCCCGCTCTATGCATCATTGTTAAGGGACTCTCCATTTCGTTGATTGCCCCACCGCAGGCGCAATAATATTGATCGCCTGCAAATGTTGTTCAGCTGCCCTTCAATTTATGTTCCCTTCGCTCTTTGCAGCAAAATTTAACCGAACACACAGCCAGCACACTCACTGGCAGGCGAGTTAATGTGGCAATGCAAATCCCAAATATGGGCAAAAATGCCAGCATCGCTGTTGGCCCTGTGTGGATGTGGCACCAAGGCCAGCTGCGATTAAAGCGCGCCTGCCCGGAATGCAAATATAAAAGGAGCTACTGTTGCAGTAGCAGTTGCAACTAATATACGGTGTTGTGGGACAGGAGCGGACTAGCGGGATAATTTAAAGGGAAGAATAGGTGGCCAACATTTTTAAATTGCTTATAGAAAGGGAAGGAATTTTATCATATATTTAATAAAATTCAATCTGCGAAGCAAATCACATATCAAACTTATAAAATCTCGGTTATGCCCCCTGGTGATCCCCTATTAGACCAGGTCTCATCACAGTGGGACCATTTCTATTTGTAATTTGTGGGTTTATTTTTATTTGTTTGATAAATAATCAGAGTGTTAAATGCTGGGCATATTCTGTTGTTGTGGCTCCTCCGCTCCTGGGCACCCGCTGTGGCTTCAATCCATTTACAGGTGTTTGCCCAGAGTCAATGCATACGCAGCCAGCCGTAAAACATTTGTCACATTTGCATTAAAAGCAGCAACAGCAGCCATCTAGGGGACCTGCTTTATGTGTGTTTCCATATCCGAAACCCACACCGGGACCACCACCGTTCGGCTATGCAATTTATTTGCACAGTGCACTTGCCAATTAATTCTTATCTCAGCAGCAGGCATGCAGGTTGCTTTCCCGGCTTTCCCGACTGCATAAATCAATGTGCCCGAAATGATAACTCATGCGAGTGCAAGGTGCTCGAGGTACGAGCAGCATATATATCGTGCTCTAGATAGTTCATCCTCCGTTCGATTGGGAGGCCCGAAATGAGACTGGGCACGGGTATCGGCATGGAGATGATAGGGAGACATTGTGTGCCTAGCACGACCTGCAGCTCACTCAATTTCATGCTGTCAAATGTGCGCTGCCTGGCCGGGATCCGCTGCAGAAGCTACTCGCATAGAGCAGGAACCGACTCCCCTTCGGCTGTGGGCTTACTTCCTGCCAGCGGCGTCTAATTGAATTGCACTGCTATAATGGCCGCTTCAGCCTTGGTGGCACATTCGTGGTGGTGCCTCCTAATTGAAAAGCCCAGCTCCTGAATTTACGATAAAAGTGCCATCTGTCTTCCGAGTCGATTTAGATTTAAGCTCAACGAGAGATAAATGCCTGCTAAACTGTGTCCGGGTTTCGGGTGGAGGATTATTAACTCGACAGCCTGTCATCTGTCATCTGGCAAAATGAATTCATTTAATATTCTATTTGGGGTCACCTGGGCATGCATATAAAACGAAAGTTTTGTGCGTCATTATTCATGCATGCTAATTTGATACAAAAGCCAAAAAGGGGACTTTCTTAGCTTCCATTTATGGGAGAGACTTGCATTTTTGTTTTGTTAATTTTCTCAGACAATTATGTTTTTTTAAAAGCCATTTTTAATAGCTTAAATATTTACCAATAGTACAAAATAAAGGCCTATTTTATATTCACTGTTCTTGGGTTTTATACCTTTCACAGATTCATTTTATATTTTTCCTAAGTTTTCTCAGAAAATATTCATTTGTTTTTTTTATAAAAATATATCAACAGAACCGAATTTAAAGAAAAAAAATTATTAAAACCAAGAACAAAGTCTTCACTTTAAAAAAATTCCCTTCCTGTTGTCACGTTTATTTTATTTTCGTAAACCTGCCATTCTTTTGAAGTTTCTGGCGCCCGGGAAAAATGGAAATGAAAATCTCTTGGCCCAATTTGGATGCGGGCTTTGTCCGGTTCTCTGTGGATTACCCAAAGGCAAACACAGCCGCCACAATAACTGACTGGCCCCGCATTAATTCATATAATTAAAGCGAACCAATTATAACTGTTGCGAGTCCTGGCGGCGGCACTGTTGCTTCCAGTCTCCTTGGCTGCTTCCTTTGCCTCGCCACCTGTCAGCAAATCTGGGGACGAGGACAGGCCGCTTCCTGTTTCTCAATGCCTCCATTGCTGCCGCTGCCTTCGCCTCGGGTGAGGCACACGCAGCCGCTGGGAAAAGCTCGCGCGAGCAGGTAATTAATTATGTCAGCTGCAATGACGACGCTGAAAATATCCGGCCAGGTAAGCCCAGACCCGGACGCCACTCCCCCCTCCCGCTTGGGCCAGGGAGCGGCGAATAAAAATGGAGCCGGGCCAGGGTCGTTGGGCCAGCGGAAACCGAAATAAGCACAAACAGTTGGCGACGGCGACGGCAGGCGAAACAAACAAGTCGCTCTCCTCTCAGTTGGGGCAAAATGATTTATTTGAAACGACATTTCAATTTTTCATTGCCAAGAATGGAATAAGAAACGCGTAGAAATAAATATAAATTTGCCTGTTGACAAAAATGTAACAATTTCACATGCAACTAAATGCGTATTTCCGGCCGGAAACGCACAACAACGTTGGTGCGTGGCGGAGGAGGTGGGTGGCTGGTGGCTGGTTGGATGTAGGGACGGCACTTCCGCCTTGTCGCCATTTTGCTGTTTGATCGAGCCCGTGTCGTCTCCGACTAGAAGGTGGCAGGCCCCTCGGGCTCAAGCAGCGCACCAAAAGGGTCCTTCGGAGACGCGCAAAAGGACAACGAGACACACGGCCGCACACACACACGCAGCCCGCAACCCGCAAGGAAACAATAAATTTGCAGCAATGCGAAACGGAAATGTTTGCAACGGAAATAGAGGAAACGCAGCGGAGTGAAGTGCGCTGCAGTCGCAGTTGTCCTTTGCAATTGTCGCACGGCGAACGGGCAAACAAACAAAGTAATTGGTGCACACAAATTGCCCCGCCAAAAGGAGTGAAAGGAAGATGAAGATGGCAGCAAAAAAAAAAAAACCGAGTAAGAACCGGAGAATTGCCACTCGAAAGGAAAGCACAAGTAATGGCCAGTAGATTTTATTATGACCATGACGCAGCCGCTGATGCTGCCCTCCAATGGCTACTCCTTCGAGCGCTGCCCGCCCTCGTCCTTTCACCGGGCCATAAATTATGCATATTTAGCAGAGTGAAATTGAAAACTAATTAATTACACTTGCAGCCCCGGGCAGCAGCTAAGTGAGGTGGACCCCGTTTGCTGGAGAAAAATGTTGTTCAACTTTTTAATTGCCAGCATCAAGTGTTTTTCAAATTGCTCTTGGCTGTAATTATGGTCGAAAAGTGGCTGAAACGTGAGACATTCTGCGCTGGGCAAGGGTCGTCGGCATTGCCAGGCTAATGGCAGTCAAACTGGTCCTGGCCGTGTGGCACTGGGGAAGTGAAAGCTGTGAGGGAAACTTCAGACACTTGTTGGTTGCTGCGGCAGCTCGTAGCCCTTAACGCGTTGCCTCCTTACAGGCGTGGCTAAAGGACACAGTAAATATTGAATATAAAGGAAATTAAGTTGTTGTGTAGATACTTTTCTATAACTTGCCACTAAAAGTATACAGTGCCGCTCAACTGAATAGGTTTGACTTCTTTTTTAGACTTAGAACATAATATC
>JAEIIH010025688.1:0-14967 GCA_018904745.1 Drosophila orosa
TATATGTTATTATTATATTATTCCTGCAAAAACAGTGTGAACAACGTATTAATTATAATTTGTATATAGAAATTAAAATAACTTACAATAAAATCATACATTTTATTTCAAGTGTATGGTTGAGGAAAAGCTTTAGATAGTATACATAGGGAAAGAGTATAATAAAAAATAAAATGTTTACCTAAACTGTTTCATCTGTTATTGTTCAGTGTTGGAAAACCAAATATAACACACGCAAGGCACTTTGCTTCTCTCTCTCTGTCTCTTTTCCTCCCCATGTATCGATTAAGTTACGATAAATCACTCTCTGAGCCCCATTTATATCGATACGTAAATTAATGTTTATTTCCACCATTACGTAAACAGAAATTTTCGGTTTATTTTGGTTCATTTTCCATTCTGTGTTTCAGTTTCTTCTTTTTTTTTGTGTGTAAATGTGTTTTATTACCTCCCCTTTACGCCGTCAAATGAAAAAACTTGCCACAACAACAATAACAACAGCATTTCGACTAGATAAATTCCAACATTGATATATTTATATATATTTTTGCAACTTGGCGCTGAAATCAAATAATCGCAAACAATCGATCGCAAGCTGGTTCAATAAATACCATAAACGGGAAAGAAACACACATAATATAAGCCATATTAATCACATATAGCATTTGTACTTATTATTAGAGAGTATAATATTGATGATCGTTTTTGGTTTCACCATTATGTTTTTGTGTTGGATTTCCAGTTAAATTTTATGATTTTCGAATCAATTGCAGTGGTTAAAGTGAAAGGTTCTTGAGGCCAAGTGGTTGCATTGGTAATTAAATATATTTTAAGCTGCAATGAAAAGAAAGCCATAATTGTTATATAATAAATAAGATATAAATTACTTAATTACCATTGCAATCACTAACCATGAAAGAAATCTTTCAATCGTTGACCACCAATACTTCCTAGACTAGTTAGTAAGTTCATTGTGTGACCTCCTTTGAACCCTGTACCTTCGAATCCTTTTACCAACGTTCGATTCTCGTTGTGGGAGCAGAACTGAGAGACGAGCCCATTCAAATCGGTGGCTCGCCAATTATCTACTTCGGCGATCCTTATGTGAAAGTGGGCCAACCCTTCTCGATCATCTGCGTATTCCCGATCACCGAGCGCATCGATTGGCTCAAGGACGGCGAGTCGATAAAGCGCCACAATCTGCGGCACTTCAGGGACGAACATTACTACTACTTGGAGGAGAAACCCATTGCAGGTGAGTATCCGCGTTCGGCCACCTGATCCCGATCCTGATCTCACCTGGCTCTGTGTTATCATCTGGCTAAAGGTGACGAGCACAAGATGGAGGCCATCCTCAGCGTGCAGCAAGCCCTCAAGGTGCACGAGGGCAGCTATAAGTGCAACCACCGGCATGACAATTCGTTCATGCTGCACGTGCGCGATCCCAGCGGTGAACCCACCGAGTCCGGGTATCAGACTATTGACGAGCTCACGCCCGACTCGGCGGAGGAACGATTTAAGCTCAATTTCCCCCACAAGCACAAGTCACACTATGGCTACGGAAATGCCACCACCTCGTCCAGTGCCATGCCCTGGCATCCATCGGCAGGCGGCGGCAGCAGCAGCAGCAGCAGCGGCATGATGATCCACCGCGTGGACACACCGCCAGACATTCCACCGCCACGCTTCAGTCTGTACAACGAAGGGCACACTGTGGCGCCGCCGGAGCGACCCACCATACTGTACAATCAGTCGTATAATCCCACTGCCACCGCTACAGCCACAGCCAGTGCCACTGCCACTGCCACGGAAGCCGGCCTGCTCCTGACCACGGCGCATCACCATGCCCACCACCAGCAGCAGCTGCAGCAGCAAGCGCAGCACACGCTGAACGCCTTTCAGCTGCAACCGCCGCCGCGGCCAATTACGAACGCAAATCTCGGCCAGAACGAGAGGTATCAGACCCATGCACCCCACTATGTGCCACCATTAATGGGTGGCGGCGTTACAACAGTCCGAGGAGGCGAACGTGGAGAGCAGCAGCAGACGACGACTTCAGCAGCCACCAGCACAATCTCTATGATGATGACTGGAGCTGGTCACGGACATGGACATGGACATGGGCACGGACATGGACATGGAGGTGTAGGAGGAGCCCATGTGGGAGGTGGTGGTGGTGCTGCTGCTGGCGGAAGTGGCCACATGATGATGGGTGGTCAAGTGCATCTGCAGCATCAGACGCTCTTGCCTGACAAGATGGGTGAGCCACATACACACACACACACAAAACGAACACACACACCAAACATACTCTACACACACTCACGAAACACTCGCTCACACCAAACACACACTACTTACCAAAGTTCAACTCGTAACTTGCCCACTTTGTTGTTGTTCGTTTTTGGCTTTTATCTCGCTCGCGCCTCTCGAAATCGCCATTGTAATCGTTATCGTACAACAAAAAAAAAAAAAAAAAATGCAGCCTTGCTCCCATTTTCAATTCGTTCGATTGCTGTTATCGATAGTTTGGTGTATATTTGCCTTGATTAGTCAAGAGACTAGTTTTAGCAACAATGAAGCATGTCTTTGCTAATTATGAACGTTTTGTTCTTTAAAATAAATTTAAAATAATTAAAAACGGATTATTTGGATTCATCGATAATCGATTTTAATCGATTAAGCTTTTTAAGTTCACACATGTTAATTTTTTTTTGGCCAAAGTTAGTTTAATTGTGTGTTTAGCTTATTAAATCTAATAAGATGGGTTTAATTTACATGTTTTTAATATTTTATGCCTTTTTTTAAGATAAAGAAGAACGCTTTCCATTTTAATTTTCCTTCATTCTTTTTATTTTTCAAATACCAGTATTAGGTGTTAATGAAAAATATCACATCTTTATAAGAATTCAATTAATAGTTGCTATAGAAAGCGATTTAAAATCGCCAAAAGTGCGATAACTGAATCATGCGAATTGAAAGGGGGAACATGGCAGAAAGTCATGGCTACAATTTCAATTGTTTGTGTGTTACCCCCACCCCACCCCAATCGCTGTCTCTTTCCAACTGCATTGACATCAGCTCACCCCACCCCCGCCTCTCGCTCGCTCTCCTCCTCATCAGCCCCCACCTCCCGCTTGCTCGCGTCGTCTCGTTCCATTGCATTAACCTCGCTAGTCTAATTTTGGTGTTGTAGGTTTTTTAAATTAAAAGCTAATCGTTCGCTCTCTCTCTCTCGCTCTCAGTCTCAGTCTGACTTTGACAAGCTAGCTGTTGGCTCTCCTGACACTCACACCCACACCCACACATTCACATACATAGGTCACACCTTTAAGTTAAGCTTGAGTTGTTTGCTTGAACTTTTTCATCATTGCCGCTGCCGCTTCTTCTTCTTCTTCTTGTTCTTTCTTTGTCTTTTGTTCGATTACCTTTTCTTGATTTCATTTGTTGTTCTATCTGTGTCTTTGTTTTCGTTTGCATTTGCCTTGTCTTGCCTTGCGTTGCCTTTTCTTTTTGGCTTTGTTTCGTTGCTTTCCTTCGTTGTTTACCCTGATTGTTGAACACACAGCTGGCAGGTGCACAGCGCGGCGTCAATTTCGATTTCGATTTCGATTCAATTCCCATTTGATTGGCAGCCAGTTTTGCGATGACGCATAAGTTTACAATTGGCAGCGTTTGGCTTACGAGCTGATTATCAGCAGGTCGGCCGGTCGGTCGGTCGGTCTGTGCCAGATAAGGCGAAAAAACACGCCACATGATGAGTCGCTGATTCTCGCTCTGTCTTTCTCCCATCTTTCTCTTCCTCTCTCTTTACTCGCTCTCTCTCTCTCTATATATTCCCTTGCTTCTTTGCTTGCGCTTTCTATATATCGATTAATTCGATATCTAGCATATCGCAGTGTGTAGCTTTACGTGTGTATATCGATAAATATGAATCTACCAACTTTTGCTCTATTTTACATTGCAGCTAACTTTACTAATAAATTAACTTAATTAATTAACTAACTAGCCATAAACTATATACACATACCAAAAAACCGATAATAAATAATCAAATGCCGTAATCTCATTTCGTACGCAGCGTAAAATGAAGTTTATTTGATTTCAGTCCAAGTTTGAGAATAGTACAAAAATGTGTTTTATACGAGACCCCAACAGAGGATGAATAATAATAAAATTCGATGATTGACCAAATTGTATGCTCTTTTGTTTTATTTATACGTATTCTTTAGTTTTAGTTTTAGTTTAGTTTTACCAAATATTATATAATTTCTTTTGCTCCACCTATGATTTGGTATTAGTGATTTGTGTGTTGCTAAATCATCATACTATCCTAAGCAATTTAGTCCAGTACTCAAAACCAAATCTCAAGCTCTCATCTCTCAGCAAAAAAAAAACCTCAGAAATCTCTCGAAAATGCTCCACCAAAAAAACTTATCATACTTTAAGCTCGTTCTCAATTTATTCCTATAAGCAAATATATAAATATATATTTATCTCTATATACAAGTTATTAGATATAAACTTTGTTTAAGCAGTTCCTTTATGTAAACGTTTTCTCGTACCCAACATTTATTAGAATGAACACAACGTCCGTCCCCCTACCCCTGCAAATATTTAACTAATCTCTGTTCCCATCCATCTATACCATCTCCAGATAAGCTGGTGCCAAACTATGACAATGTCGAGCATCAAATGAAATTTTACGACATCAGAACGCCGCTGGTGCTCAGCTGCAACGTGAGAGACGCCGATCCGACGGCCCCACTTATATGGTAAGTCATTTCGAACACCCCCCAAAACGAGACCTTGTACATTGTGTCCCAAAAATATCCGGGGGATGTTGTTGCCAGCCCCAAGGGTGGGATTGAAATGGGATGGGATGGTATGGAATGGGATGTCTGTGTCCCACATAGTTTGTAGTTATAAGAGCAATCATTTTAATACGGCACAGCTAAGCACTTTTGCTTAATTATGTTGGCCTGACTGCCTGACTGACATAACCTGGGTAGCTAAAACAAGAGTAAAGGACTCCAGGACCATAGAAACGAAGCAGTGAATACACTGCAGGACGAGACACATCATTAGAAAAAGTATATACATGTATCCTGATACTAATCAATACAAAACTGGGATAGTTACTTAAAAAAGAAAAGATCAAACAAATGAAATCTAAACATCAATTCTCAGCCGAGCAGCTACAACTATTTTACTTATTGGTATTCCCTAGAAATCGCTGCCTTCATTTACTTCCCTGTTTAGACTATAACCTTGGTTTTCATCAAAATTTTACATTAATTACTGCATATATTTTATATTTCAATTGCTGTTGCTAAACTTGTGCGAATAATTTGCATAGCCTCTCTCGGCAAAAGGGTACAATAAGGTTCCACTTTGTGGGAGGCGACGGGCTGAGTGGGAGGCACTTCTACCGGGGAGGTGGTTACTGGAAAGTGCCTTCCTGTCTGGGACTGGTTACTAGTAGTTGGTACGTTGGATCGCCCAGCTCTGCTCGGGGGTCTGGTAATGGTAATGACACTTTTGTTCATTCCGGGACCTGTCCGGGCCTCTGGTTCTCCGTTTTCCGTTCTCAGTCCTCCGGTCCTTGGTCCTGAGTTCTTGTTATTGTTCTTGCTCTTGGGGCCAGGGCCAAACTTTGCGTGTGCCGAGCTGCGGAATTAGTCTTTGAATAATTGGCAAAAGGCGAAGCGGACCAAGGAACGCTGTGCCTGGAGAGAGGAGAACGCAGAAAGTTCGCTCCTTGTGTAGGTGCAGCCGGCCAACTCGGCGATAACTGTAGAATTCATTTAGATAAATGGGTTTTTTTGTCTGCTAGTAAATATATATACAGAGAGAGAAAAATGACAAAAACAAACACTTCAAATGGACGCTTCATGGCAAAATGTAATAAACAAATGACAAAAGGTATTTTGGGATGTCCAAATGAGAGAAACTATAAAGTTTTGTCAGGATTACAGAGGCTAGGGCGCAGGCAGAAGAGAACATCATCCATTATTTAACTAATCCCCGTTTTGCGTATTCCCCCTTTTAGGAAAAAGAACGGAACGGCGGTTACAGAAGTGGCTTCGCTAAGGGGTCGCTTCAAGCTAATCGATGCCGAGAGGAAGTTCATCATCGATAGGTCGGAACCTCACGACGATGGACTCTACACTTGCGAGTTCGACGGCGAGTCCAAGAATATCAATGTGATTGGTAAGTGGCAGGACCCATAAACCCATAAACCCATAGCCATAACCAATATAGACCCACAAACCGCAACCCCAAAACCCATATTGATTGACATCCTTTATCGCCGGCAGCCCGCGTTGTTGTACGAGTGCCTTCAAATACAGCCGTTGTGGAGGGTGAGAAGATGTCGGTGACCTGCACCGTTTTAGGTACCAAGCCGCAGTTGTCGTGGACCTTTGGTGAGTCAGATGACTAGGAATCAAAACTAAAACTATAAACTAACGCAATGCTCTTCCTATTCCCTCCACACTGCAGGCAATATCACGCTGACGAACGCCACAGATCGGTTCGTCCTCAAGGAGGACAATGGAGTCCCGAACTCCATTCTGACACTGGACAACGTGACATTGGACGACAGAGGCGAGTACAAGTGCTTTGGACGCAATGCGGCCAATGAATACGGTGTGAACAGCACTGTTGTCTACGACACCACAACTGTGCGTGTTAAGGGTAAGTTTGAATCCATCAGGGAGTGCCGCCTCCAGGCCATAAAGTCCACTGAAAGACATACCAGTCACTGGGCTTCGTTGTGATCTGTTGTTGTTTGCCGTTTATAAAAATATATTTAACCTTCGTGCTGAAGAATCCATTCAGAAATCAATTTATTCCCTGGCCTTGGCAGCTTTCTCTAATTAAATATATTGGAAATGCCCATTCAAGTTTTCTTCTTATCTTAAAAAAAATTGGTAAATTTCCAGCGATTTTGTGTGTTTGTTTCACAAGAACAAAATTGAACTGAAACTTTAAGCTCATTAAAATTACTTGAAAGTTTACACTTTTTGTTATAAACTAATCTCTGGCAAACTCAAACGACGAAGGTAGTGACCCTGGTTATCTTTGTATTTCAACAATTATAGGTTTTAACACGTTGTAATTTATTTTAGGCAAATTTGCCGCCTTGTGGCCTTTCCTGGGCATCTGTGCTGAGGTGCTTATTCTCTGCGTCATCATTCTCATCTATGAGAAGCGACGCAACAAGAGCGAACTGGAGGAGAGTGATACTGATCCCCAAGAACAGTAAGTGTGCCAACTCTCCAATCCAACAACAACAACACACCACCAACCAATCAACTCCACAACCAACAACAACAACAAAAAACAAACAACATCAACAACTGTCAACACCAAATATTATTAAACAAAACAAACAATCAACAACAAGAAAGAAAGAAAGAGAGTAAAAAAAAAACAGCAAAACAGCAGCAGATGATGAAAAAAGTTGAACATTTTAGTTTTATACTGCAAATTAAAGACGTTGAAGCTGCAGGCAAATATGCGAATGCAGACCAGACACCAAAATACACAATTACGGTTACGGACGGATACAATAGATACGGAGAAGCCACGTACTTACACACACGCACTGACAGAGGGACGAAAAACGGACGGCAGAAGGCAGCAGGTACAACAATTAGTGAAATTTTCTTAGTTAACAATTTCTAAATAGTGGTTACCCAAAAAGTCGAAAAGAAAATGAATGAATTTTTGTGTTTTTGTCGCAAAAAAAAATGAGAGAAGAACCGGAAACGGAAACGGACGAACCACGACGGGGACACGCGCGGTGCGGTGAAAAGTGAAAAGTTAAACGTTTAAGAAACTATCTAGTTTTTTTTTCTAATTTTGTATTATAAACAAAGGATAATAATAATAATAATGCCCAGAGAAGTGAAATGCAAGCCTAGACTTGTAGATTTCGAAATTCTAGTTCGATGTGTGCTATAAACGGGCGCAAATATATATTCCTGATATATCCGTATATTTGCATCGTCCGTTTAAATCTCTGACAAACACAAAACGGAAACGGAAACACAAAAATTAAATAACATAAAAAAACTACAGCTAAAACTTGAAACTAAACTAAAAAAAGAACGCGCACAACAGACACACACCACTACTCAAACACACACACTCACACCACCCCACTATACACAACCCTTCCCAGAGTTAAAACAAAATATGTAGTTCTATAGCTATAAAATATTATAATTATAATTCATCGTAAATATGCCTTATAATTTCTTGCTTTATTCGAAACGAAAATTCATTTGTTCTCGCTATCTGCTTGTTTCTGTTGCTTGGAAAGAAAGAAAAAAAAAAACTTGGAAAAACAAATGAAAACTTTAGAGAAAAAAACGTATACAAAACCATACATATAAACGATAAACGTTCTTTTTATGTCAAAGTCCAGTCCATAATATTATTATTATTATTATTATTATTATTATTATATTATTATTATGATTATGATTATCATGTAAAAGAGAAACGACAAGCAAATGTTATCGACTTTCTTCTTAAGTACTTATTGTTTAATTATTATACATTTCAAAAAACACATACACACAAAAAGCAAATGTTGTCGAACAGCAACAACACACACCAACAACAAAACAGATTTAATCGTTACTTATGTATATTATAAATCACTATATAAGCTTATTAATTTCTTGGCAGTGAATCAAACGTTTACACACACAGAACACAGAACATAGAAATCGTAGCTCAACACTTTTGCATTGATTTTGAAATTATAATTAGCATTATTTGTATATTGTACACAAAAAAACAAGAGTATTTAAACCCTTACCCTAAACCTTACCCTTACCCCTCCCAGGAAACGCCCCCAAGTTTGCGCACTTTATGTTTTATTTTTTCCTTCCTATAGTTTGTCGCCTCTGTTGATTTTGCTGTGTATAAAAAATTGTAATGATTTCGATTCTTTGTATCTAGTATCTAAAAAAAAAAAAAACTTGTGCTATTGTTTATACCGATTTATACAATTATCCATTATGATTTTGTGCGTTTTGAGATTGATTTCTACCGAAATATAAAACAACAAAAAATACAATTGTAAATTAAACAAATAAAAAAAAAAAATAAAGAAATAAATAAAAAACAAAAAAAAAGAACAAAACCAAAAACCAATTTGCATTTTTATTTGTTTGCTATTCTTTCGCTCTTCTTTTCAATGTTGTGTCCATAATTTCGCATTGTTTTCTAGATCTTCCTATATGATTTGTTTTTATTATTGTTTCTTAGATCCTGGTTTTAAACCAATAAAGGTTACTACTACTACTACTACCATATAAGTTGCAACTGCTTGCGTGCCTGCTGCTATCGGGGCTTAGCGCTCCGATATGTTATCTATCGATATGTGTAACATTTTAATTTGCGTTGCCGATTGCCTTTTGATTTGCTATAATTGACGATTTCTGGTATCTCTGTGAGTGACTCGTCGTCGTTTCGTAGCCAATAACCATGGGAAAGCAAGCTAATCAATTGTCTTTTCCATTCTTTTCTTGTTTTATTCCCATAAATATCCCCATAAATCTGAGTAGTTGATCAAATTCACTCTCTAGTTAAAGCTAAATTGAATCAAATCATAAAAATAAAAACCAAAACCAAAAACTATAAGAAAAGCTAAATATGTGGGAGAACCTGCCGCTTGATTCGATCGATTAATTGGTTGACTGTTTTCTGCAATCATCATCACAGCCACCTCCTAAGAAAAGAAATAAAAAAAGCGAAAACTAACCTAACCTCGCCCTCGATCAAGTATCTCCATCAAATCAAATCAACCCGCCTTGACTAACCAAAAATCTGATCAAAAAATAAGTGTGCCCAGCGTCAACTGGCTAACATCATCAACAACAACAAATACTCCAACAATACAACAACTCAACTCCAATTCCAACAACATCAACAACAACTACAATCACTGCAATAATAAGTAGTAACATAACAAATATATATAGTATATATATTAACGATCTCTGAACGGCAATAGCAACATCAACAGCATCTCTGCAACAGCAACAAGCCAACAACAGTAGTCTAACTTTTCTACTAACAAACCATTTGTTCTCATTTTTAGTTTCAAATCTCCCCATTTATTTTTTGTATTGAAGCTTAGTCAAGTTTAATGATTGATTGATTGAATTATTGTCGCTCGACCCCATTCAATATTCCTGTGTAACTTCAAAAGTTTTCTTTATTGTTTTCTTCGATTTTTTAGTTTTTATTGTCAAATCAAGAACCCCAAAAACCAATCACCACAACATCCAGCAAGAACAATAACCGAAATAACACCAAAAACTAATTACCGTGATATTTGCAATTTATTCTTTATTGCAGGAAAAAGAAAAGGAGAAATTATGATTAAAATTCCTAAGAAAGAAAAAAGAATAAACACACCGTATAAAATATAAACAAATAAAACCAATTAAATATGAGCAAACACACATAGAGAGATACTTGAGAGTAAAAAACGCATTAAAAACATTACATAAACTGCAGCATAAAACTAGCGAATACATGAGATGGTAACGAACGAGAACTCCCAGTCACCCGAGAAAAAGTTGTGTAAACCTCCCCCCCGCCACGCCACTCTCACCTCTCTCAGCCCACAAAGCCCCATCCTCCTAACACTGCAAACTTTGTTTAGCGAAATTGAAATGAGAAACAGACAATTAACATTAAACAACAAACAAGTAAACAAACACAAAACAAAAGAGAACTAAAATAATATTAAAATGGAAAGTGATAGCAGTTAAACGAACACTAAAACAGAGATTATGGATAAAGGATGGCGGAATATCGGCGGAACTCTAGCAATTAACTTTAAAGTGAAGAAGCGTTAACTCCGAAGCAACAAAAACAAAAAAAGAACAACAAAACAAAAAAATCAAGAATGTCGCACATGCCCACACCCTCGCCACCCCTCCGCACCAGCCCCAGCCCCAGCCCTTGAAGACCTTAGAAACCACACGAGAAAGAAAAACCAAGTAATATTGTACATAACCTGAAAAGTTGAGAAAGCTTAAGAAAAGAAAGGCAATTCTTCTGTCTCTATACTCTCTGCCTTTCTTTGTACCGTTATTATTTCCTAGGTAGCCATATTTTGAGGTTAGTTTTTAGTTCGAAGAATGCAGGAGGAGGACGAGGAGGAGAAGGAGAAAGCGCCAACAGCAGCAACCATAAGTAGGAGAAAATTGATTTGGAGCAGGAGCAGTCACAACGCAACTGTTAAAGCGGAACCAGGAGCAGGAGGAGGAAGTGAAAGAGTAAAGGCGAAAGCGAAAGCGAACAAGAGGATGTTAAAAGAACTTTGTTTATTAAACTTAGTTAATATGGTATAATGCAAAAACTGAAGAGAACTTTTTAAACAATTAAGTAGCGCGTTATGAGTATATTTTTAAAGGATTAATACCACAACTAGTAGCGAAAGGGCGAACGCTGCAGCGAGAGCGAGAGCGTCAGCCGAAGCGAGAACCTTGTATATTGCATAATTTTAGGAGCAAACGATGGAAGTGTAATCAGATGCGTACTGCCAAAACTTGTAAAGTTCAGTACTATTTGCTTAGCCTCATTTTTGGTAACAACAAAAACTAAAAAACCAAAATCAAAACAAACTGAAAACTAAAAAAACAAAAAAACGAAAACGAAATGTGTAAGATGAAGATGAATTCATAAGCTCTGTTAATTCATATATATACTTCTGTTGTTGTTTCATTTCGGTTGTTTATGTAAAATGTATGTGTATGTAAAAACGAGGGAACGAAAGGAACTAAGAACTAAGAACTAAGAAATGCGGTCTTCAATTCACAATTCTTAACTCGTAAACTCAAAAACAAATCGTATATATACTATATATATGTATAAATAATTTATAAACCTTTAGTTCTAGTTGATGTGTTCTCCTTTTATTATTTATCTTTTGTTGTTGAGTTTTTCGCCGCCACCAAAGCTTTAAATATTTACATAGTAAAAACTGTGTTCTCAGCAGAATGATGAATCACTGAAAACAATTATGTTAAAAATGACACACAAAACGACGAGAAGATTTGTATAGTAAACTAAACAAAACAATGAGTATAATAATAAACAAATAAAAGTCCTTGATAAAAGCCCCACAAAGGTAACGTTCTTGTTATATATAAATAAAATATATATATATATAATTCACGTGTGTGTGTGTGCATGTTCGATTACCTAGTTATATACATACGCGGAGAAATTCAAGAAGACACGATAAAGAAAGCGAGGAAGCAAGTGGGAGGAAGAAGAAGGAGAATAGGTAAATAATAGCCTAAAGAAAAACAAGTATAGTTTTTTGGAAACCGTCGATAAATTCTCGTGCATAAGTTTTTTATTCATGTACAATTGTTGTACAGTTTTTGTGGCTTATTTGTGTATAACAACAACAACAACTATTAGTGACAACAACAACAACTACTACTACTAACTATTACAATCGATCTATTACGCATAAATGTACATTAAACTCTGAAACATCACTGAAATCCCTGTCTCTGTCCCTCGAATTTGAAATCTCTTCTTCTTTACTTTATGGCTTCGTTTCTATTCGTAATATCCTGCCCGAACTATCACCACTAGCTGTTCTAAACAACAACAAAATAGTAATACAATTCTGGTGCGTGCTGGTTCGTTAAACATTTTAAACTAATTGGAGTAACTTTTTAAAGTAAAATGCAGGAATGCAAACAGCTTGTTTTAAATCATGTCCTATGGAAACAGCCTATTTTCCATCTCTGCAATTTTCAAATACCGTTAGGTAATGCAGTGTTTACACTACTTAGACTTCCGGTTTGGGCTCTGTTCTTTCTTTTCGACCAAAGCCCCTCTTGAACCCCCTCTGAACTGAATGACAAACAGCTACTATACCTATATTTGCTGCTCTATTTTATGACGTAATGTTACCCACAACAACAACAACAGCCACACAGCAACAACACGGCACTAAAGTAATACGTAACCTTAAAGCAAAATCAACTGCTCCTGCTAACAATATATAGGACACGATACGAAATGGATGCAACAACTATACCTACTTCTATAATATACACCTACTATATACAAACAACCACATACGCAGTATTGTATGTCTTTTTGTACAGAAAACAAACGACAGCAGACCAGAACAAAGACTCCTCTAAACTCCTAACTAGACTCCAGAGAAACACTCCTCAGACATTTAAATGTAGCCTAAAATAAATACCCCGTAAACCCTCGATCATTACCATCACCACAATCACCACCAGTTGCTAGCTATCAAATATTATATAAAGGGCAGAAGCAGAAGAGCATCGTACTACTCGCAATTCTCGGCACACACACTTTTGACTCTCACGCGTTAGCTAAAGTGAAGATCGAGCTACAGGAAGGAGAGGGGAACCTTATATATATTATATATATAACATATACATAAATAATATTAATAATTACTTGTAATTTTAATTAGACGCATAAGCCAAATGTTGAACGAGGAAGAGGGGGAGAGACATCACTAGCCCAAAGCAACCCGAATCGAAACGAAAGCTAAAAACATAATTAAACTTAAGCGAATTAAGCAAAAAACGCTTCACATTCACATTAGTTAAAGCAACAATATATAATGCGAGATTGTGAGATGTTGTACCACATATAGGGTTTTTTTTTTTTAAATACCATTATAATTTATGATCATCAGTAGATATGATTTTGTAGAGCGAAAGGCTTTGTAGGCTTTGCTAACTAAATCACAACAGTCTTCGACCCTACGTACAGTGCGTTTCGGTGTTGTATCACTTAACCTCTTTAAGGTGAAGCAAAACGATGTGAAGAGGCAATGCCAGCAAAGATATACACAATTTTCAGTCACCTGTTAAGGCATTTAGTATAAACCACCATCTCAAGAGGGAGGACGAAACCAGGACACACTGTACGCCAAAGGTCAGAGGTAAAATTACCAATTCTTTTGTTGTTTTAATAAAATCCAACAATGGCAAGTCACACTTCTTTTGTATGAGAATTCCGGCAACTGTTTGCGAACAGAGTTAACTTCCGATCGAGGAGAATGGGCATGAGAAACGTGGTGGAGGACGAGTGGAGTCCTTAGCCAGCCAGGCTGAGATCCATTCCCTTCCTTGAGAACCGAACCCGCTAAAACTTAATGTTGTTTTCCGCCGGCGCCAGAGTAGTGTATAAAAAAAAACGAAAAAGCTGAAGAAGCTGTAGGAGATTGTGTAGGAAAACAAGAAAATTGCCTTAGGGTTTCAGTAGAAGTTAAACGAAAACTAAACAAGTTACTTATGTGTACTTATGACTTACATTTTTAAATCATTTCCCCTTATCGGCGGCTTCGAGCAAAACGTGTGACTTTGCCTTAAAAACTAAATACATACATACATAATAAAAGGGGGCTAAAAAGCAGATATATAACTACGGGTAAACCTCTCACCACACACCATAAACACCAAGGAAGAGGAGGAGCAGTAAAGTATTCCGTAATCCCAGCTAGTAACCGAATGTCACACCTACACACATGAGCTGGCGGAAGTAAGTGGAATCTTTTGGGGATGCGCCGCCGCCGCCTCTCAGAAAAGCTACCGAATAAACTAAGTAAAACCAGCAGCCTCTCTATGGGGAGTTAGAGATGAATCAATTAAGTGCCAGCCCCCTGCCTCAAGAAAGTCACAACCTAATATACACATAACATCGTAATTAATAACCGAACAGAACTCGAACTCGAATGTCCCAGCGAAAGATTCCAGTTAGTTCCGAGGCAGCCTTGCGAAATGTCTTCAAACGCGCGGACGAGGATGAACAACTGTTTCAGAATGCTAATAACTATGATACTATGATTTTTAGCAATTTATATATATAAATTACATATATACATACATATACATAGATAACGAATTATGGAAACTTAAACCT
>JAEIIH010025692.1:0-10154 GCA_018904745.1 Drosophila orosa
CTACTCAAAAATATATATACATATATATTGTGTATATATATAATTTTTGCATCCATATTAAACGTAATTTCGTACAATTCCCTTTCAAAAAATTGTGGTTTCTGGTTTCAATTTACTTTCCGCGCTCCTCTCCTCCTCCTGTCGCACCTGTCCGGCTGCCAGGTGTATATCGCTATATTATATAGTTGTAAACATTGTTGCACCGCCAGTCGTTAAAAAGAAAGTAAACAATTTATGCTTAATGTGGTAAACAAAAACAAAAAAGTGGTTATAATATTTAAAAAAAAAAATGTAAAGCAAACAATTTAAGGCACCAAAAATGGGTTATACGTTCGTTTATCATCTCCTTTCTACACATTCGCGCAAAGGGAATTATTATATATATAATATATCTATATATACGGACAACACATGTACACATTTAAAACTAAAACGCAGAACGAAGAACTTGGCTCAACTTGGTTGGCTCTCAAATCCGGACAGGCGACATCCGCGGCACTTCTGCTCCTTCTTTCCTTTGTTTTTTAACAATTTGTTGCGTTCGTTAATTATTACATTAAATATGATTATTTTACAAATATATATGCGTGTGTGTGTGTTTGTGGGTTATTTATGCGTTTTTCCTCTGTATTTTCTGTGTGTTCTTGTATACGTTTTACAAAATAGTTATCTCTCTCTCTCTCTCTTTGTCTATCCTCAATATACCTCTCTCTCTATCTCTATTACTATCTCTGTCGCTTTCCCTTCATCTGTCTCTCTCACTTGCGCGATTCTTAGCTTGGTTCCCATTTTAGTTTGTGTGTGTTTCTCTCAGTGTATTCTCCGTGTGAGTGTGCGAATAATAAATAAATTACTTGCCGCCGCTTCTTAATAGTTCATCTACGATTGTTTCATTTTCTGCGTTGCATTGTTGCATTGTTTTTTTTATATTTTGTAGGAGGTTGTACCAACATTTCTTTACTTTTCCAACTCAACAACAACGTTTTCTAGTTTCTTCTCAATTTCTTGCTTGTTATTTGTTGGTCAGTTTAGTTTAGCTTGCGTGTTTCTTTCAGTTAAATATATTTAATTGGTTACGTTCTTGGCTGATATCTGTTGAAAGCCACCGCTTGTGGGACACTTGAACATTTAGTATACATATATATATAAAGTATATATCTTGATATTATTAAGTGGATATTATCTTTCTGCAATTGATCTCTCTGCCACCTCTGCTCTGATTACCTGATTTCTCGCTCAAAAAACTGTTACTGCTTACAACATTCTGTGTTACTTCTTGCACACATTGATATATATAATAGATATATATATATATTAATATATAGACTATGGTGACTGTGTGTTTATATTGACATAAATCGTATAGGTTGTATACAAGCAGGTCCTTCTGAACGATTCCAAGTAGAAATATCACCTGAAAACGTTCATCAATTACTTGCTTTTATAGCCTTGTGATTTTACAACTTGCTTTTGTTTTGTTTCCCCTTCTCTTTTGTTAATATTTGTAGTTCATTTGTTGTAAAATACTGTTTTCTTTGAACGAAATATTGCAATATTTAGTAATCATCTAAATATTTCTCAGATACTCATTGGAAACTGATCTTTTCAGTGTTTAATCGGGGTTTTTATGATGTTCTTAGGCATTCTGCATTGATGTACGATATATGTTCAGGTTAAATACGATCCAAACTCTTGGGTTTCTTTATTTCTTTCTATTTCCATGGTCTCTGAGCTCGGAAACATCGCCTAGAAGCGTCCCCTATTGAGGTTCTTGATGCGTATGCCCACTTCCAGCACCTGATCTCCTGCTCCCGCCGGTGTGGTGCTGCTGCTGCTGCTGTTGCTATTGCTTCCACTGCCGTTGCCGCCGCCAGCAGCACCCGATGTGCCAGGCGGCGGCGGAGCATTCACATTCACTGTTGATACCCCGCCAGTGGCTGCTGTTCCGTTGCCATTGCTGCCATCGCTTTGCGGCGAATTATTGTTGTTGCTGCTGCTGCTGCTGCTGCTGCTTGATCCCGAACTGGAACCGGATCCAGGCTCAGCTCCCGCTTGGACAGCACCACCCAGACGTCGCAGCACCATTGTGGTTGTGGTGGTTGTTGTCGTCGTTGTCTCAGCCGCCGCAGCAGCACTGGCACTGGCCCCGCCACCAGACACCGTCGACGAGACGGTATTCAGTTTAAGGAGCTGCTGCTGATGATGGCGATTGTGATGATTGTAGTTGATGGCCGCCAGATCGTGACCGGCTGTAGAGGCGGCGGCGTGACCATGCGAATGCGAGTGCGAATGCATGTGGGCATGGGCATGGTTCGAGCAGCTGCCATTGCTGGCGGAATAGTCATGGGGACCGCCGACCGTGTGCCGTCGCTTAATGGAACGATTCTGCTTGTTCTGAATTTGCCGTTTCTTCGTTAGATTCATGTCAGTCTTCTCGTCCTTGGTCAGGCCAGTGCTGGTCGCATTCAGTGCTTGGCAGCAGGCCATGCCCACGGCTATCGCTGCTACTCCGCCGCTCGCGGCGCCGGCTGTCGTCTGTGAGGTGGTCAGGTGTCGGGTGGAGTAGTTGCGGCAGTTGAAGCTGGCGCTGCGAAATAACCGATGGTCGCGTCTCTTCTTGTTGTAGCGCTCGAGAAAAAACGACGGCGAGGGGCGTTCGCCCAGCATAAGCTTCTCCTTGGGATCACTCGTTGTGGACCCCTCCGAATCGTCCTCGGAGGCAGCGCCGCCGCCACCGCCTCCAGAAGTTCCCGCTCCTGGGACCACTCCCCCAGTGGCATTGCCCCTGTCGTAGCTCAGATAGTTGCTGCCAAATCTGGTATGCAGACTCTTGGTTAGCGTGTTCACACTGCTCGATGAGCTGCGCTGCGGCGGCGGCATAACTCCGCCGCTGCCCGTGGGTGTGCTGCCAGTGGGCGTGGCTGCTCCGCTTGTGGGCGCCGTGGAGCTGCCCTGATGTATGGGCACCGTGGCCGAATGCTGCAGCTTGTGGGCAGCGGCCTTAAGCAGGCTGGGTGGCAGCGGCTTTGACAATGGCTTCGATAGCTTCTCCTCCTCGTCATCGTCGCCGCCGCCGCCGCCGCCGCCGCCAATCGTATTTGTGGCCGTGCAGGAGCGACTCAGATGCAGGGACAAGGGAGCTGCATCCAGGGGATTGCAGAATTGATGGAACAGCCTTTCGGGCGACTCGTCTGCATACGGAATGTTCTCGGAGTGCATATGCAGCGGCTGGCCCAGGGTGTGGCGACGATTCTTGGGAAAATCGCGACCGGCAACGTTCTCATCGTTCGACTCGGAGCCGCTGCGCAGATTCCGCAGCTTGGTGTCCAGCGTGTCCGTGATGGTGGTGAGCGACATGGAACCTACACACATACAAAATGTATAAAGAAGGGAATGCAAGGTAAACTCTTGTGCTTACCCGTATCGCTGAGCCTGCTGCTGGTCTCGTCATCCGTTAGCAGTATCGACACATCCACGCTGCTGCGCTGCTGCTCCTTGGCCAGATTCAGATTTAAATTGAGCGCCAGACTGCCAGCGGAATCCACGCTACCCGAATCCTTCTCATCCAGACTGGCCTTGCGCGTTTGCTGTGTGGAACGCGATGAGCTGAGGAAGCCGCCGGTGCTGCGCTTCTTTAAAGCGGCACTTTGCAGCAGCTTCGATGAGGTGGATATGGCCACGGCTGTCGTTGTCGTAGTCGCCGTCGAGGAGGATGAGCTTAGCTTGGTTGTAGAACTGGTTGACGAGGAGGAGGCGGATGCCTTGCCGCTGTGCAGCGTTGAGCTGCTCGATGTGCTGGCCGTGCTGCTGGCCGAGGCCGAGGCGGAGGCGGACACCTTGGCGTAGTCCAGCGACTGAAAGGGCAGAGAGACGGAGGAAACGGGTGTGGGCAGGAGCAGGATTAGAGCCTGATCGCAAATGCTCTGCACAGCCTTGCGCTGTGCCCGTCGCCGCTGCTGGATGGTGGTGGTGGTGGTGTTGGTGGTGGTGTTGGTGATGGTGCTACTACTACTACTGCTTGTGATGGTGTTGTGGGTGGTTGTGGTGGTGTTTGTGGTGGTGGTGTTGTTGTTGGTGGAGCAGCTACTCCCGCTTACCAGAACACTCTCGCCGGAGTAAGTGTCCGAGTTGACGACACTCCGCTTGCCATGGGTCTTGCGTCTCAGCTGCGGCATAAAGCGCGACGTACGCGTCGTCGTCTCCCGCTCGGTAATTCGTTCGATCTTTGATAGATTGTGCAGCAGCATGCTGGTCTGATCCTCCTGCATCTGCTGCTGGGGCTGGGCAGCACTCACGGCGGCACAAGCACCGCTCACCTCGGCCAAATCCGGCAGACTGCCGCCCTCAAAGAAATAGTCGTACTGCGGGGAAGGAAATACAAGTTTTAAGAAAAGAATTTAACATGTTTAACCCGCGTTACTTCTTACCTGTGTCACCAGCAGCTCAACGATGCGACACTGGTGCTTCATATCCTTGACCGCCGTCTCCAGCGTGTCATTCGGCGTACGGATGATCGAGGGACCAAAGATAATGGCCAGATTCTTGGGCTCCATCCGATTCACCTCACAGTTGTCGCTCACCCGGCACAGATGCCGAATCAAATGCTTCATCGTCTCGTAGGGATGTCGCGGCAGCGACTCTACAATCTCGCGCAACAGCACAATCCTCTCCAGCCCCACCTTCTTGTCCGCCTCAATGAAGTTAATGTAGTAGCTGGCAGGCATTAGGGCATCCGGCAAGCTCCTGATGAACAGCTTGAGCAGACTGCTCACCACATTCACATCCTCCCAGCGCACATCCGTGGCACAGCTCTCGAACTGAAAGTCCTTGGTGTTGACCAGCTCGGAGAGCTCCGATATGGCCGCCTTATTGCCGGGTATGCGATAGATTCCCACGACACTCAGGCCCTTGGTCTCCACAATATTGGTGCACACCTCCACAAGGTGCGGCACGCACGGATTCAGCTTCGACATGGGACAGTTGCGCAGGGGAACGCCAATGGAACCGGTTTGCTTCGATGAGCAGCCAGAGGATGGCGATGCCAAGTCGTGGTGATGATGGGAAACGCCACCACTGCCACTGCCACCGCCGCGGCGGAAGAGTAAATCCTTCCAGTTTTTCGATTTCGGCGAACCCAAATCCTTGTCGGGTATATGCTTGTGTGACGATGATTTTCTGGCCTTCATCACCGGCGATATGGAGTCACTGGTGGCGGCCACAAGTGCCGCAGCGGCTGGCAGAGCCGAAACATGATGATGGCCTGCCGCCTCCGCTGAATGGGAGCTCAAGGGTGAGCTATCTGCGGCAGCAGCTGCTCCTCCTCCTCCAGATTGAACGTCGTCCAGGTAGCTGCTGGTGCTCGAGGTGGCTGCTGTTTTCTGAGGCTCCGCCAATTGCTTGCCCGGCAGCTGTTCCTGTGGCGAGAATAGTGGCAAGTTTATAAGTTTTCTCATATAAAAATAACAAGAAACTCACATTATCATCGTAATTGAGGCTATCCTTCCACTGCAGCAGACCAAACAGACGCTTCATCTCGTTGCTGCTTTTGGTTTTGAACAGAATCTCGGTGTAGGGACCACTGCTGCTGGTGGACGATGAGGTGGATGTGGACAGAGCAGAGACGGTGGCTGTGGGCTCATTGGCACTGCTGCTGCCCGAGGAGGTGAGCAGCTGCTTGTCGTGATTCTCGTCCAGGTTCAGCTCGTTGCCCAATGTGGCGAGATGAGCGCCACTGGGCGAGGGCTTCGACTGCATGCGAATCAAGTACTTCTTCTTGTCCATTGACTCGTCGAAGAACTTAAAGTTTCTAATATCAAGTTCTATCACCTGATGAATCGAATTAAATATTAGAAAATGAAATACTTTCTCTAACTTTTATGATATTTACATTGTGCTCCGATTTGGCATGGCGGCCTGAGTAAATGCGCAGCAGATCGCCCTTAATTTCCAGCTTCACCTGACGCCACGATCGGTACTCGGACATGCGCTGAATTGGGAAATATATTTCAACAAAAATATATAAAGAAAGTTCTTTTGTTTACCTTTCCATTAATGCAGGAGGACTTGATCTCGATCTCCGTTTCAAAGGCCTCCAGCTCGTTGGGCACATACTTGCCATTTAGCTCGGCATCAATGTGAATGCTTCAAACAAAATAATACATAATAATATAAATATTAAGAAAACTACAAGACAAAACCCACCTGCTTCGCATATCACTACTCATGGAGGCCCTGCGACTTCCATGCGCCGACAGACGCACATCCTCCAGGCCATTGGGCGTCTCAATAAACTCATGGCCACCGCCAGTGCCTCCAATCACATCATAGGTGGGATCCGGATGCTCCTCAACCAGGGATTTCGTTTTATGCGGCTCCACCACAACGGCAGCCACCGGCGGAATGGGTATGGAAATGGGTATGGGTATGGGTGGCACAGCAACTGAAGAAGCTGCAGCTGTTGTGGATGCCCCTGCCGTTGCCGCTAATGAATCCCCGCCAGCAGCTGCCGCTGCCTCTACTGCTGCTGCATTAAAATCGGCCTCATTGTTGGTGGCCCTTAAATAGGAGATGCGACGCATTGGTTTGCCTTCATCAAAGGAGCTCGAGGCCAATGGCTTAAAGCGTCTGACAACCACGTTGCCACTGGAGCTACTGTTCACAATGGCGGCCGCTGAAAGAATGAAACAGTTGTGGTGTGTGTAGATTAGTGGGCTTAGCCTTCGTTGGGTAATAATAAAATATTAAGGGGTGCGCGCTAATCAAAAGTGTATTTATAACACATCCTTTAAATTAAGAATGTGCGAAAAATATAACACATTTCTAGCTGCCTTTTTCGTTGTACGTCAACGTCCATCGAATTATCCTTACTTAATCCTTCTTCTAAAAAAAGATTGCACTGCGTGCTTGTTAACAATTATATTTCTTATAATTTGTGCACTTTTGAAGGGGAAATCATTGTTATTAGAGGTGCAGTGCCTGAGGGTTTAATTTCAACGATTTAATTTGGCATTTATACAATTTTATCCTTTTTAAAAAATAATTACATCACTGCAAAAAAATACAGAAACTTCAAAGAAGCTACGAAAAAAACCCTGCACACTTTGTTTAGTTAGCTAAAAAAATTCTCCCTACGCTCTTTCAATAAATGAGAGTTTCTTTGTGCAAAATAAATACAAATCTATAGACATTTCCAATCTAAAAACCTACCACTGCTCTCGGGAATATCCGCCAATGTGGCAACGGAAGCCCCCGTCTTTTCCGGCAGCGAAACAAACTCTGCACCAAAGAAAAATACAGGAATTTTTTTTAGAATTTCAAACGTTTCGTCGATATGTGAGAGAGTTGAGAGATTCCCCGAGACAACTTACTACTGCCAGATGATGGCGGCGGCACTGGATCAATGGTGGCATTCGCCAGCGTCGCCTTATGCAGCTCCATGCGACTGCTGCTGCTCTGTCCGTCCACCGTTGTCGTCTGCTGATGGCCGCTCTGCTGATGGTACTTGGCCAGCGGATGCTGTTGCAGCGACTCGTACAGAATGGCACTCTGCTTCTTAACCGCCGTGGCAGTTGTGGAGGTGGAGGTGCTCGATGTGCTGCCCGAGGACTCCAGGGCATTCGTGTTGATAGATAGCGGCTTGAATGGATCGAATCCTTTGGACATGTGCGATACCAGTTTGCGCTCGAATCTGTAAGTTGTTTTTTTGTTAATTAGTTTCAAGTTTAGATTGCTGTATATTTTTCACAGATATACTTACACCTTGTTGGTAACTCCCGTCTCCTGAAGCGTTTCAAAATAGTCGAGATCCTTGGCGTACTTGGCATTGTTATTGATCATAACCTGGCGATGTTGCTGCTGCTGCTGGATCTGCTGGTGTTGCTGCTGCAAATGGTGATGATGCTGCTCCTGCTGCTGTTGCTGCTGCTGCTGTTGGTGGTGATAGCTCACAACGCTACCTGGTGCCGTCGATGATCGTTGCACCAGCTTGCCACCGGCATAAAACATATCATAGCCCATGACAACCTGCTGATGCTGTTGCTGTTGCTGCTGTTGCTGCTGTTGCTGCTGTTGCTGCTGCTGTTTAAGTAGCGCTTGGTGGCGACTACGTGGCGGGGGAGCCACCACCTGTACGCCGCCACCGGGTGGCGTGTGTGAGGGGAAGAAATGCTGCTGGTGCTGCTGCAGATGTTGCTGCTGTTGCTGCTGCTGCTGTGCGGGCGACGAAGACTGAGCCGCATTGCCATTGGCCGATGAGGCGGAGGACAGGGATGCCGGCCCCGGCGACTTGAGGAACTCCTCCTTTTGCTTGATGGACTCCCGCAGGCGTATCATCAGGTCGCTGTTCTCACTGCCACCGGATACGGGTCCAGAGACGGTGCCGGATCCCGCATATATCGCTTGACTGAGGGCCATCGATGACTTGGGTTGACGGGCGGTGGGAGTGGGCGTGGCCGATGCCGAGTTGGCCGATAATACTGTTAAATTTGGCGGCTGATTGGCACTGCAAAGAAAAAGATAAAATTAAATAAATAAATGGGTAAATTTTATAAATAAATGCAAAGGTGTAAAGTATATAACAATTAAATATATGTATGTATGCCTTTAAATATTAAGTGAGGATTTAGTTTATAACTGTTAGCTTTATATAAATAGATAAATAAATAAATAAACAAATATGTACATTTTAATAGAATATTTTATTATATGTACACTTAGTTAGGTTCTATAATCCAATTTAATTAATAAATTCTATTTAATATCTTAGCCAATCGAATTCCTACTTAAAATACAATTATTTTTCGGTTTTTATTTGATTTTATAATTAATATAATTTTTAGAAGTGTGGAAACGCAGGAAGGGTTCATTTCCAACCCTTTAAAATGTATATATTCTTAATCAGCGTCAACAGGCAAGTCAATCTAGACATGTTCAACAGGAAAACTCATTTTACCGACTTTTTCAACATTTTATAAGGAGTTCCATCATTAATATTGTAAAAAAATATACAACAATTTAACATTTTTGTAAACCCTATAAAAACTATTTTTGAAAAGCTTTTCGAATTAAAATTAATGAATTTTTGGCCAAATTTTGATTTCCCAAAAAAAAAAGATTATATACAAATATCTAAATTTTAATATTCCGCTCCCCGAAGTTAACTTCCTTTCTTTTTATGATTTAATACCAATTTTGCTCTAGCTTTTGTTTTAAAATTATATACCTTCTTCTAAATCACCTACACACTTTTCTTTAAACTTTCTCTAATTGTTTAAAACAAAATGAATATTAAAAAATACCTTAGACTTTGTTTTTTTTTTTTTTTTTTTGCCTGGTATTTTTTTTTTAGCAATACAAAAACATATTTGTCAATTGAATCGGCCCAATATCCATATTGGCAATCAACCAAATACAGTACGCTCAATGTCTGTAGCTCTCTGTGTCGCTTTTTCAACGACGATGGCACGTGCCATCATCAGTCACTCACTCATTCACTCACTCACTCACTCACTGTTGCTGCTGTCGTCATACACGGCGCATACGCAATATTCGCAATCGCGTACGCCGATCACGCTTCTGCCGCCGACCGCCCTCACTTGGGCATTGCCAAATTCCGGATTCCTTTGCCATATACAAATATTATAAATATATATATATCATATATATCATATATATCAAAATCACCCTATTTAATTAATGTTCATTGCCTATAAGCTACTGTTTATTTTGTATATTTCAAAAGCAAGTGATTTATTGCCTCTAAATTTTGCAGGCAAAGAAGCTTTTGATAAAATGTGCAAATCAAATATTTTCCTATAAAATTACGCCCTTTTAAAAAGAGTTTCTAAAGGTAAAATATTAATTTGCACAGTTAAAACTTTTTTTTTAAACTAAAACAATAATTATAAGGTTCATTTTAAATTATATTATAATCTCAAAACTAATTAAATCAATATTAATTTAAATTTAAATTTTATTTCATTATTTATTTGCTTTAGAAAACAGGAAATAGGCTGCTGAACTTATTATCTCCACAAGTGCCTTTAAGTGTAGTGTAAAAAAAGTATTATTTAGTAACTAATTTGTAGACAGAAAATTGGTAACCTTTTTTTTTTTTTAAAGAAGAACAAAAATTAGTACTACAACATTTTACCAAT
>JAEIIH010025705.1:0-12819 GCA_018904745.1 Drosophila orosa
AAATTCTGTAATGACAAAGAATTATAAAAAAATAAACACAAAATATCTGAGACTGAGAGAGTATATGTATTATTCTGATTTCAAAATAAATATTGCCTTATTTTATGTTTATGGGGAATTGCCATGTATTCTAATTTAAACTTTTTCTAACATTAAGAAATAATCTGTGCAGCTTTAAGCTGCACTAAAACATGTGCCTGAAGCCCTTGTTGACCCCTTTTCCCGCCGCCACTGGCACTCAAGTCAAACAAGAGCATCGTGGTCGACAGCTCCAGCATCTGCTGCATCTGCGCTTTCAGCAACGGCAGCGCCAACTTCAGCGGCTAAAATGCATAATTAATCGGCGAGGCCAAAGAAGCAGAAGCGGCTGCCGGTGCATTTGGCCGAGGCCAGCCCACACTCGCGGTTTTAGAGCGAGTTGCTAATGCCGCCTCGCATGTTGCATGTTGCAGGTTGCATGCGGCAACTGCGCTCAAGTCGGGTTTGAGTCGAGTTTTTGAGCCGAGCTGATTCGCGTTCCGTCATTAACAGCTTTTGCTTAATTTTATTCCAGCCACTGCCTCTGCCTCTGCGGCTGCCACTCCCCTTCCGCCTACCGCCAGCCGCCCCTCTTGCCGCGCTGTCAACAGCTCCGGACACGTTTCAGCGATTTTCATGTTGCATGGCTCGCTCTAATTTATGCAAAATGCTGTTCTTCTTCTGTAATTCAACTCGTGTATTCGCTCGCTACATTTTGCTCTTTTTCGAGGGGTACGGCCACTTTTTAGCGAACTTCGGCCAACTAGTTTGCTTTTGCTGGCTTCATTAGCCCCAAGTTGATGGCCAAGTTTTTGTTTGTTCGTTGATCTGCTGCTGCTGCTGCCTTATTGATTTCCCTGGCCGAGCGGTATTCTGTTAGCGGGTATTTATTTGATTTTAATTGCTTTCGAACAAATACATTTGTGTTCGGAGCAATGTTCCGCGATCAATGATGGATGGATGGATGGATGTATGTGGTGGGGTACTACTACTATGAGGTCTGAGCGCTCGTTCCCAGCCACGGCAACGGCAACGGCAACAATTGAACCATTTAGTTAGCTGTGAATTCCTGGGCCAAAAGATTACCTGCCAGTGATACCGCGACTCCCACAGTTCTTAGACATAAATTAAATATCTCCTCTAATTTGATGTTCTCTTAATGATGATGATGATGATGTTGATGATGGTGCGGATGATGATTGAAGCCGGTGATAAATGTAATTGCTTTCGCGGCAACTATGTTGCCATGTCGCTCTCTCATGTCCCATCAAATTAAGGCACATCAAAGCAGAGATTACATTTGGGAAGCTGGGGCCGCAGTCACAATAAGTTGATTAAATTAAAGTGCGTAAAATCCTCCGAAATAATTGACGCGGCCCAAGACTGTTTTCGTAGAAATCGGAGGAGAACAAAGCGCGGAGAATGGAGAGAAGAGAATGGAGAACGGAGAATGGAGACAAGAGGGAAGAGAATGGAGAACAAAGAACGCAGCCAAAGACACCCAGAAAAGCAGAGCACAATTTATTGTCTGTGCTCGTATGACAGCCGAGCAAATCCAGCGGAGCATGAAGCCCGAGCAGAGTTCCAAAAGATGGATGAATGGATGGATGGATCGCTGGATGGCCAACAGGTGGGCAGTGCCTGGCTTCACCTGTTGGAACGTGGGAATCTAGTTTCGTTAGCGACAACCCCTCCCCCGAGATGGCCAAAAAGCAATTACCGAAAATAATGTAAGGCCCAAACAGTCCCGCGGGCCTGCGGTTGCACTGCCTCCGCTCCCCCGAGAGTCGCCCGGTGCACCTGACCATGACTGCAGCAGTGGAGGGGCAGAGCAAGTGCAGCCAGCTATGACGGCTCTGGTTCGAGTCTCCGCTGCGAAAAGGATGTTCGACTCTATAATTAATGAGCAAGGCTCTCTCTAGCAGCTATGGGGAGAGGGAGGCAGAGTCATACACTTTCTCACGCACTACCAATTTCCAATTTTCAATTTCCAATTGGAGTTCCACCGAGGCGTAAACGGATTATCTTTTGCATGCGTTTGATCAGCCGCCGAGACTTCCTACATGAAACGAACGGACAACGGACAGCGGACAAGCGGAATGACGGACAACGGACAACGGACAACGGACACTCACTCACTCACATAAGCCTGGCTAACTGTAACTGTAATGGCAATCGCCATGCCAACGTCAAAATCGTGTAGGTCCCCGCTCAGAACATGACAACTGACAAAAGCAACAAGCATCTGACAGAAAGGCGACAGCGGAAGGGAGGCTGAGGCTGGGGCTGAGCCAAACAAACAAACATCGGAATCAGCATCTGCACCGGCGGACAGCAACAACATTTCAATTAACAAAGGAGCCAAGGAGGGAGCAGGGAGCAGCCAGAAAGGGGTGCTCCCATGGAGGAACTGGGCAACGTCGTCTTCTAATCGCCGCCTGTCAAAATAAAGCTCTGTGCCAGCCTCACAGGGGAACCTCCTTGGGCAAGAACTGTCTTCTCCACACTGAAAATATATACAAAACCAAGTAGAACTTGATTTTGTGAGCCTTAGGTGTCTTGTTTCCTCATTAGAATTTCTGCCTAATGTCCTAGTAAATCTCGAAATGGCAACATTTCTCCATGTGCACTAGCCAGCCTCCTGGTGCTCCTAGCCGCATTCATGTGTATCTGCTAAAATGCGCAATTAAGTCATCAAATGTTTGGCCCGAGAGTGTCCAAGCGTCTTGACACAGCCCCAAGCCCGAAGAGCACCGAGTACGCATTAGACTAATGCATTTGGGTGCAACCAGGAAGCCACCAGCCACCAGCCAGCAGTCCAGGCCTGGTCTGGTCTTGTTCTGCCACAGAGAGGGAAACTGTGGAAGCTGGGAGGGACTAGGAGACTGGGGGGACTCTGGGAATGCGAAAATGCGAGGCCCCAACCAGCGACTTTTACTGCTTCTGGCCGCGGCCGACTGCTAATGAAGCCTGAATGGTAGACCGAGACCGAGACCGGGACTGCGAACAGGATCTGGCTGAGATCCGTTAGAGCTGGCTCCAATTTATCAAGTGCCATTGCTAGGGCCCGGCCAGAGGCCCAGCGGCGTCTCATTAACGCTTCCAGTCGCGTAGGCGTCGCGACATATGGGGGAATTCTGGAAACCACTTCGGATTCCGACTCCGTGTCCCATTCGGATTGATGCTGACGATTGTGTCCAAGCTGACCCAGCTCACGTCCTCCCTATGGCTCCATAACAGCAGCCTCGATCGGTGTACACGGGAATAAATGGAAGTTCTGGAGGGACCACTCAGTATTTTAGATATTCCTAAGCTGTTATGGACAAGATCTTTAGTTTCCATCAAGCCGAAGTAATCTGAGACCTTTAGAAAGCTATTCCCGTGATAATTGTTTTTGAACCTATAAACCCTGAATAAATAAACTAAGCCGACACTCAACTCTTCCCTATTTGCTCAGTGTAAGAGCCGCCGTGGGTACACGTGTTTCATTTCGGATAAATTGCGATTGGGAATCTGGAATCGGGGATCGGCAGAGTCGAAATGCATCCATCGGAGTGCCGGCTTTCTCTGCAGAGTGCCTCTGTGGCGAGGGGCGAAATTAATTTGCGGAAATCTCGACTCGAGTGGCTAAAATATTTCAAGAAAATCACGATTATCAACTCGAATTCCAGCGGCAGAGCTGTGCGGGCGATCGGCCAGACACTTTCACAAGCTCTCGGCCAAGTGACATCTGTGCTAGTTTTGCCGGATTTGCATTTGATTCTCATTAAGCCGCCGCCGTCTGATTGATGGCAATTTCTAAAGCGTGTATTTCTGGCGCTCTCATGACAAATCAATTCGAAGCGTGGGCGATCCGCAGAGTCTGCATTTTTATACATAGCTGCCGTGGTAATTGTCCACAATTTGGCAGCGATTTGTAAGGGGCATGACGGGCAGAATCCGCTGCTGCTGCCCACCTGTATTTGGCCAACAAAGCGATGGCCATTAAATTAATTACATCGAGCTGCGCACTCCTCCGATTTCAATTAAACGTAAATTACGAAAATTAAACGCAACAAAGAGCCAAGCTAACCGACCAGTTTGGAGGCTGAAGCGGAATCCCGATCGTGGCTAGAACACTTAACTTGGTTTACACACGCTCCCCAAGACCCCTGACTTATGGCCACTAAATTCCGCGTATCTGTAGGTAGTTGTATGTGTAATTTGTACGGATAAATATGGCAAATTGTTGGCGGGGCATCCGAGGAGAAAAGATAATCACAATCCGGCGTGGGGAACAGGAAATATAATAAGCCTCGAAAGCAACGCCCTTCAATTTGCGTTGCCCCCTACCCCCGGCTAATTTTATTTGCGGTTTTCGATTTTATTTTACAAACAAATTTTCAGCTTGGCAAAATGTATTCCTTCCCCCTCCGTTGCCTCGTTTTCTGGCCACTTTTTGATTATAAATTGAATTTCCCCGGCCCGAGACGAAATCAATCAACTCGTCTGTCGTCTTCCCCCATTCACTTGTAAATCGGTGTTTTCTTAATGCGTTTTATGGATTCACGATTAGGTGTTGAGCCAATAAAACTTGGGTTCTGACGCAGACAAAGGCCCGGGCCATTAAGTTGGCTTATACAACCTCTCGGCCCGGGGATTGTGTCACACTCTCTCGGACGAGGAGGAGGCGGATGAACTCTCCGACTTTGATTAGTTTCGTTCGCTGACAGCACAAGAAATTGCTCATACGCCCCGCGAAAAAATTAATTAGAAAGAAAGCCAGCCGGGAGAAAAATCCGCCTCACTTCACCGGGGCGCGGAGCATTAAAGGGGCGTTACTTGATATGTCTGCGAATCGGTTAAAGTCAGATTAATGCCCAGCCAAGGCCCCGGCCGCTCCGTTTGTCGGCCTTTTTGCCATTTCAATTAAAATGCCATATATCATGGCCAAGAGCCTTTCCCAACTACTGCGCACATCGAATGCAATTAAAATCAAATGCGTGCCTCATTTTTGAATCAAAGCAAATCGTAAAGCGATAAGTCCGCCGTGGACCACCCGAGAGCTCCTTGCTTTTGCCTTTGCCTTTGCCTTTGCCAACTTCAATTAGCCCGACCAAGTCGGGGGCCCCTAGGTCGGCCGACAGAGCGGCCGTCTTATTTATTTTATTGTTGAGGCTCGGCTGGCTGGGAGCGAATTCCTATGCAAAGTGTTCTGCCGGCCAGGCGCTTAATTACGCCCTAAGTAGCCGCCAGTCAATATTGATTTTGGCTCATTTAAACTGGGAATTTAATAGGCCCAACTGATTGCTAATGGATTCTGCGGATGTGGCTGAGAGTAGGCCGGCTCATATTACCAGAGAGAGAGTGGAACACACACTCTTCCCCAATTCTTTTGTTTTTTATTTTTATGCTCGAAACCAAAAATTCTAATTAACAGTTTGCACAGATTTATGAACAGAAGTCCATGCAGATGCAGTCAAGCGGAGGGAATGCATAAGATACAAAGTATGGAAGGGATACAGAGAGAGAAAAATATGTTCAAACTTTTGAATTAAATTGAATTTATAAAAATAAAAATGTGGCTGTAGTACAGACATTTATTTAGCCCAAATATTACATTTAATGGAATTATGAATGACTGCAAATATTAATGTATCCATACTGGATCTATATTCGATTTTATTAATAAGAAAAGAGGCTTGAAATTAGTTTAATTGTTGGATATAAATATGAAGAGACTACCAACAAAGTAATCGTGGGAGTAATTTATATATCAATGCGATATTATCCATATTTCGTCTCAAACTTTTCCTCTTGATATACATTCCACAATTGAATTAATTTTCTCATACATAGTTAAATATTCAACTAAAAATTAATGTGATATACCTTTCGCTTTTCACTGTGCACCCAAGAAGAGATCACAAGATCTCGAAGATACCGAATACCTTATCGACGAAGGGCATCCTGCGCCGGCAGGCGGCATGAGGAGAACTCAATTTATGGAGTCGACGCGTGGAATTTACGAGATGGCAGGGATCTCTTGATCGTGGATGCAAACACCAAGTGACAGGGCAGCCCGGAGGGATGTACCCACTGGACCCGAAGTTCTGCCAACTTCATTTAGTCGCTGCCGTTGCCACTCAGCAGCCGCTGGGAGTGCAATTCATTGGGCCAGTTAACAAAACGCGACAAGGGGGCGAGGGAAGCACGTGCTGCTGGCCGGAAAGTTGATAAATAACTTTCGGTGTCAGTTTTGCAAATAGTCGGGCATTAATAACACCTTCTTAGCGCGGCCCCAACAGTCGCCTACAGCCGGCGACTGAGCCTCTTATGGCGGATTATTTCTGCCATTATTCAACCGCGACCTGTAAGATTTGTGCTTTCAACACAATTGAAACTTAGAAGCGTCGCAGAATGTTAACAGATCAGGTGAACATTATATATTGTGGGGCTTATATATTGTCTGCCCAAGAGGTGTACACTGTTTGGTATGAATTTGTTGAAATATGTTCTAAGAAACATGTTTACCAAGAAGACTTATACGTATGTATAACCAAACAATGTTTCATATTATTTGTTTAATGAAAGTTATGGGTATTGGGAAGGTAAAAGTATAGCTTTATCTACACCTAAAACCAATCCTAATCTATGAAAAATTAAATCAAATCAAGGTCGAATAGCTAGAGAAGTTATTTGCTTTTGTATTTACACCACAATTGAGGCTAGCAAAATATTTGGCCTTCGTTCTGAGCTTACAAAAAATGTGAACGGGGACTGCTCTAAGGTGGTAGAAAGTTTCTGGCTTAAACAGCAGCTAAAATCTTTTAAATGAATTTTAGAATTCAGTATTTTGTTGCTTTTGGATAGGGGGAATCCGACCCCATTCGAATGGAAATCTGCTGCGCCCCTGGATCTTTCGCAAGTTTCGTTATGTTTCATTTGAGAAGCCATAAAATATGATTTCAGTGATTAGAAACAAAGCTCCAGAATCCGATCGGAGAACTCTGCTCATACTCGTATAGAGCTATTAAGTAGCCATTAAACTGGGCCATAAACTCCCGACGCCCGCAGCCCCCGCCAACGCACCACTTTATAGTCACTTAAGGCCGAAAATGCAAAGCTCATCAAATGGATTTCAAATTAGTTGGCCTCAACCCCCCCACCCTACCGCAACCAGGCCGCAGTTATCGCCGAGAGTTATGGCCATTAGAGATAGGCCGTCGGAGACTTACGTTTTGACTGCTGTTGCTGCTGGCGGCGGCGGCGGCCTCTTTGAGTGGCCATCAAACCTGGCCAATTGTTCTTCAATATCGCTGAGCTGGATATCGTCGGCAATGGCCAGGTTGAAGCAAAAGGCGGGGTCCCTCCTGTCCCGCTCGATCAGCTGCTCCGTGTCCTTGGGATTGAGCCAGACGGCGTTCCTGCTGCGGCACAGATTAAGGTTCCTCAGGCCGCCGAACTGCAGGGACACGGTCGGAGGGGCAGGAGCAGGCTGCTTCTGGATCTTGGCCAGCTGGGCGGCGCTCAGGCTGCCCGTCAGCATGGCCACCTCCACGTCGTCGTCGGTCTCCCCGTTACAGGAGATGCCCGAGGAGTGGAACTGCTCCTCGCAGCTGCTCTTCCTCAGCTCGCAGCCGGAGGAGGACAGCGCGACGGCCATTGCCAAGGTGGGAGCTGGCGACTCGTTGGGCAGCTCCAGGGCTATTTCGTAGGGCGCCAGCGTGATCCTGGGCTTCGGCTTGGTCTTGGCCCGCACTGCAGCCTTGATGATGCACTTCACCGGCGGATTGCCGCGGCTCTTGGAGCAGCTGGCCTTGCTAGTAATTGCGGTCTGCTTTCTCGGCGAGAGCTTGGTCACCGTGGACAGGCGGGATTGCTGGGCGGGGCTCTTGTGCGGCACCTGCGGCGGCTGGATCCTCTCCTGCTCCCGGCTGGCCAGGCGCTCCCTGCTGTCCCGCTCCGCGGAGAGGGCTCTCCGGCGACTCCTGCGAATGCTGGGCATGTTACGGGGAAAAAGCTTTCCTGCCTCCGCCTGGGAGCTCTTGGACAGGCTGTCGCAGCTGCGGTGGCGGGTGGGACTGCCACTGCTTTCCGTGGTGGCTGTGGAGGTGCTGGCGGACCCGTCGAGGGTGGTGGCCAGCACCGAGGCGCACTCGCTGAGGTTCAACACGGGATCCGGCTTGGAAGCCTGCGGCAGGCGGATCTTCCACCAGCGCTTCTTCGAGAGCATCGTCGTCACGCGTCAATCACGGGTCGCGGGACAATCAATCAATTGACACATTAACAGGACGGGAACACCTCGGCCGCACCTGGTATGCGGCGGCCTGCAATTACTGTCGCCAGCAATTAACGGGCAATCCGCTTGCTCCAATTACGTGCACTCGCGCTCGATAGTTGGGATCGGATCGAATATAGTCAAAGTCGCTGGTTGGTAGTTCGCGGAAGAGCAGCTTGAGACCCGCTCGCGTTGGGGCTGCTCAAACAACTGAAGATCGCTTAGAAAGTTGGCCGAAAGGCGGCGAAGAACCGGCTACTGGCCAGGTTGGTGCAGGTCAAACCCACCACCCGACAACTCACCACGGCTCTCTCTCTCTCTCGAATCAAGTGCAGGTAACAGGTAACAGGTGCCACCTGAGTGGAGTGGCTCTGGCGCTTGAGTGCTTCTGGGACGAGCCGCATTCTGGCCGCGTTTATTAGCCAAGCCGAGCTACTGGTTGCAACTGCCAACTGGTTGATGGCTCTGCTGTCTTCGGGCCATTTGACACATTTCATCCGCTCAGCGATTGACCCATTTCAATCATGGCCAGCAAGGGAGGACGATTGCGAGAGGCCAGAGTGCGGCCCTTGGGCGGTTTGTTGCCACATTAGCGGCGCACTCACAGGTGGTCATTAGCCTGCAGGCCAGCTAAAAGTGAGGTAATCAGGTGAGAGGGAACCCCTAGCCCTCTGGAAACGCATCCGGGCAGGTAACTAGCCAATGGCAGAGCGAATGTGTGAGCCAATCAATTGAAATTAGGGTTTTGCGGCTATCACCACCGATGCAGAATGGGATTCTCACCTGGCGGAACCTGTGGGAATGCGTTAATCTCTAATTGCACACATTATTCAATTAAGCCAGCGCCACTGGTAGCATTTCCACTGACCGATAATGGTGGAATCTGTGCCTGTCAGGCAATTACGTAAAGTGTGAAGTTTTAATTGGAATAAGTTGCAGTTTTGCATGAGGAAATGGTCCTCAATATCTTGGCAAATTCGTGTTCTTTTTTGAGACATTATACATTTAGTTAGTTGGGGTTACTTAACTTACTTAAATTTCATTTCACAGTTCTCAACTTACTTTTAAAACTCTTCCAGCTGCGTTGCCATGGCGTAGCTTGGTTCTGAACAAATTGTTTTGCCAACTGTAATGAGAGTCGAAAGTAAATAAATTAATTTTACGCATTTAATGTTAAATATTTGCGCTCTTTTTTGGCACTCCAAGGAGCGATGAACGAAATTGCCCAACTAATTGAGAGCAGCACAGAGAACGAACAGTCAACAGAAGTCGTAGGGAAAAGCAAACGAAATAGGCAAAGTGACTGCCAAAGTATTTTAATTGCCCGGAGTTTCTCCCCAAAAAGAGGGGGCGTCAAAACTTTATTTGACAGTTGGAACAACTGAACAATTCATGAAACAATTTTGATTAAAACTGAGACACGCCGTCTCCAGCTGGAGAAATGTCAGCAAACGTAGTTGGCAGATGCCAGCCAGCAGGTGGAAATGAGTACACAGTGCGAATAGTATGATAGATGGCAAATATTTATGACAAGACACAAGTTCACAAATTCTTTTAGGAGAAATATTTTAATAATTCGCCCTGGGTTTAATAAATAGTGCAGTAATATTCTTACAAATATTAATCATTACTTAATATAATTTATAAATAAAAGTCGTTAAATACTTTCGGTTTTAATTAGAACTGTCGCACAGATGAGAGTCAACATCAATTAAACTGGTCTTTAAAATAATGCTTCAATCAGCTACATTATATAAAACAATAACTCATGTATTATTAAAAAATTTCTCGGACAGATAAGAAAATGTTAAGAAAATTTGGTTTTCAATAGCGTCTATGTGGAAGCATACATTAACAAAACCCTGATTCTCTGTTAAGGTTCGGTTTATACACAAGCTGTTACATTTTCTCGGACAGATAAAGTCATGGTTAAGAAAAGTTGGTTTAATAACGTGAGAAGTAATATTTGGTTTCTGTAATGTAGCTATAAGGGATTTTAAAAGTGAGTATAGAAACCGGCCTTTGTCTTGTTTGGTTTAGCAAAATGACTAATTGGCTAATTTCAGAAGGCCTACTAAAGATGAGAAGTTATCACAGTCTTGGTTAAGAGCTAAAAAGTTCTTTAGAATTATCGTTTATTTTCTCGTTTATACAAATACCAATATCGAAGGCAACAGATTGTTTTTAACCGTAAATTTATCTAATATTTATCTTTCTCTGTCAGAAAACCACCAGGGACTTTAATAATGTGGGGAAATACAAAATATATTAAGCTCTGAATTGGTTCAAAATATCCAAGAGCCCAAACGGCTGTTCAGAATGATTTAGAATATATACCAAATATAAGGATATCTGTATCTGTATCTTTTGAGTGCAATTCCTGCCCCCCGTGGCATGTGGCAATGGACAACAGGTAAGAGTCAGCGGCATCGCTGGAGCAAAAAAGAGGAGAAACAAACGCAGAAGTGACGCTAGTAAAACAACAACGATAATATCCTGCAGAGGTCGTAAAAGTTGAGATTTGAACGTGCAGCGTACACGTGTAAGTCAAAAGTTCGTCCAGAAGCGAGGGGCGGGCCTGGCAGGCGCAGGGGCAGGGGGCGTGGCAGCCAGTTTGTCGCAGCTGCCGCCACTACGCGGGGCAAGATGGCGCCGTGCAGCACTAAAAGGTATTAAAACAATTTACACTTTGTAAAAAACCGAAACAGCAACGGGAGCAATAACAGCAACTGTTGTGCGGCTTGTAGCACGTGTCGCGCGGAGGGGCGGCCCTGTAGTTGTTGGTAATATTTTCCCACTCGTCCAACATGGCGCCCCGTCATAATCATAACTGTGTCTCCGGGGGAGAGACGGGAAAAAAAGGAGGAAATAAAATAAAATCAAGACTGCCGTTGACAATCGCGTTATCATAATTCTTTTCTGCTAAATTCAAATAGCGTTTTCGCCTATTTGCATAAACAACGTGAAAGTCGTAAAGTGAAAAATTGCAAAATATATATATGCTTAAGAACCGGAGAAAGGGAAAGAGAAAGGAGGCGGCGTAAGCACTTGAAAGGGGCGGATGGGCACAGAACGCAGAAAAAGCAAAGCTGCAATTGCTCGCTGAACAATGAAGGCACAGTGGGTCGAAACGGTCGAAAAACAGGTAAAATTGTCCAACAATAAGCCGAACGGTTAGAGTTTATTTAACACTTATTAACTTTGTAATATTAATAAATGTATTATTATATTGTTGGAATTCGAATTTTTTGCATATTTTTAAACACTTAAGAGGTATTATACGGAATAAGTTCTTTAGATGATCAAAACATATTGAATTTTTAAAATAGCTTACTAAAGTTACTTAAAACTAAAAAGGTATAATAATAGGGAACTTACAAATACATGTAATGAGGACTAAGATTATGCCAATTTGACCAAATGTTATATATTTTAGAGAATGAAAGTATTTTAATGTATTATCAGTATATATTCTTGATAAAAATGTGATTATTATGTCGAGAAAGTATTAATAAGGTTTCGGAGTAGTTTTCATATATTTACTATTATATTCCGATTCCTCCTCATTTCAGCCCAACCACAGTAAGCCCCTCCATGCGACTACATCCGCCCCAAAAGCAGAAAAGCCGGCAACGGGGAACCTTTTTTTATGAAAAGCGGGATGCGTGGCCCCAATCCGCTTGCCAATCTCGGTGGTGGCCACCTCCGCTGAGTTCCTCTTAAGACAATAAGCACAGCGCCGGGATGGGATGAGATTCGCAGGGCCGGGAGCCAGGAGAAAGCAGCAGGAGCTGCCACAATTCACCCCACACTCATACGCGGAGGCGGCAAATGTTTCCCTAATGATGACGTCGCCGCCGCTGCTTATGAATTGTCGTTGCTGGCGGGGAAATGTGGCAAGAAATCTCAAGTGCTGCCTCGTAATATTTATGAAAAATACGACGATTTTTCCCTACAAGCAATGATTACGTTGATTTGCCAAATGGCGCTGATGACAGTCGGCAGCAGCTGAAGAGGCTCCGTGAGTCTACTGATTTTTAATTAAAAAAGCAAAACGAAATTGGGAGAGGGGAAAGCCACCAGCCAGCGGGAGAGAGTGAACAGAAGAAAGCCCAGTCACAAAGCCAGAAAGAACAAAAAAAATTCAAAGTGCGCGTCACAAGGTTTCCTTTTGTTAATCGACTTGATTGTAAATATTTTCTTGCATACATCCACGCCCCTGTCCTGGTTTTCCCCCTGTTCGTACACTCTTCTATCCTTTATTTGACAATACAGGGGAAAAAATAAAGGATTCTTTTTAAACTAACAATGGTCTATCAGTGGAAACCACTAAGAATCGTTATCAATACATTTTTTTTAAGTCTTAAATTAATTGTTAACGGTAGCATAAGACATCAGAAAAGAATACAATTTTAAGATTTGTAATCCACTTTTATAGAAATTTAATAACATTAAAAATGTTGTTCAGAAGAACATTTATTTTAATTATTATTACTGGAAAAATAAATGTCATTAAAAATCCTATTTATGGTAACAGAGTT
>JAEIIH010025722.1:0-14183 GCA_018904745.1 Drosophila orosa
CATCTTTTACAAATCAAACGTAAGCCGTTTACGTTTAGTTACACATCAGCGAGCCTTAGTCAGCTTGGCAAGAGCGTATTTCCTAAAAGGGTCTGGCAACGCCAATGGCAAACGTTTATTTTATTTCAGACTTTTTAAATCTTTTTAAATTTGATTGTAAGAGCATTGCAATTTCTTTAAAACACCAAAACTAAGACGCTTTGTGCATAGAGCTTAACTATCTTATTTTCAATCCATTGTCTGTAGGATATCCGATAATTCCAAGCTCCTGTAACCATGCCATGCAATCCCCTGAAACCGAAACAACATGTTTTTATATATATAAGTTTTCAAGGAGAATAAGGCTGAGGGCGATTGCAAGACCGTGGAACAGAGGGGCCTCTATCTGGGCGACTATTAACACTACCAGCCCCATCAGAAGCCCCATCTTGAACACTATAACATTGAATACTGAGATAGTTACTACAAAAATAAAAACATTTAATAGGGCGCCTTTTTGCGCGACTTCTTTTCCTTCTTAGACTTTAACTTTTCACTGCTGGCTGCATTTCCGCTCGAATCCGCCGACCAAACGGTGACAATTCCGCTTTCGCCGCCCGTCACCAGTAATCCCCGCTTGGAATCAAACAGACTCTCCCTCACTATTTGCTTGTTATCCTGGAAATTGGCCAACGGCTTGAGCTTCTTCTTGGCGGTAACGCTCACAGATCGCAGGATTTCCCTGAAAGAAAAGTATTCTTAGTTCGAAAATTCAAGGAACGATGTTTTTGAGAAACTCACCCCTTGTTGAAGTTGGTGCCCGCCAACAGAAACACCTCGCCATCCTCCTGGTTGTGTGCATTAATAAGGTTAAAGTTGGCGGCATTCTTGCGCCTAATGGCAGCTGTGACATCTGGGCGCTCAAAGGAGTGTACCTCGTCGCCCTCCTCGCTCTCGTAGCTCTTGAAGTCGCTCGTGGTGGTGATGCAGGAGATAATGTCCTTGTCGTAGACATTCCGATGCCATCTCAGGCGAGCCACGCTGCTCTCCGTGTTGATGGTGTTCAACAGAGCCTCGTCCTCGTCGGATTGCTTAATGTCAAACACATTAATCAGCCCCTCGATGCTGCCCGTGCTCAAGAGATCCGGATTCCGAGAATGAAACTGCACTGAAGTGATGTCGTCTTCGTGACTCTCGCAGTAGACGCCCATCTGTCGGCGCTCCCGGACATCGAAGAAGACCAGGAACACGTTACTCATGTACTGCGACGTGCCACAGCAGATGACTCTACCGTTGGCGTTTCTGTCGAAGGCTGTGTACGACTTGGGCAACGGCGGCACCTCCTGAGACTGTTGCTCGTAGCGGAACCTCGCCTGCTCGCCCTTTGCACGCAGATCATAGAGGCGCACGTAGCCATCGGTGGTGCCCACCAGAACGTTGTCTGGTCCATCGTCCAGGAACTTTACGCCGCATGTTGTAACGTCTTTCTTATCGGTGGCCGGCAAGAAGCTAAAGTTGGCCAATTTGCCAGCGGCGTCCGTGTTAAAGATTTGCACTGCAGAGCTGGAAAGTCCTGCCGCTATCCTCGAGAATCCCTTATCGGCGTCCAGGCTGAGCACATATTCCCGATGCAGGGAAACGCCGCATTCGTCCAGCGGCTTGTGCTTCAGCTGGAATTCTGCGGCCAGCTGCTGAGCGTTGCAGGTGTCCTCGTCGCCGATGTCTTCCTCATCCTCAGAGCTGGGCAGATCCACGTCTGCAGCTTCTGCAAGTGGCAGGATTATAGAATTGAAATTGGAAATGGAATTGGCTAATTACCTTCGCAGTACTTGTTGAACTCACTCATTTGTTTGTTGTTGATTTCCACGCGGTACTGCTTAATAGGGATGTGAAAAGTAAATACAAAATATCAATTTATCGATATTTTATAATAAAAATAAATATTTTGATCATGCTAATTTTTAAATATATCTATATATTATATATATATTTTATCTGAGTATATGTAATAAACTAAACAATGTTAACTTTATGAAAGAATTGATTTCTGTATCTAAGAATTTCGTGGTTAATCTTAAAAATAAAATGTTTATGAAAATAATTATTTGTTTAATTGATCTTAAAATTATGATATATATAATTAAACAAAATGTATGTTTTTTTTTATTAGTTTCTTATAAATATGAAAATGGTTTAAAACTGAAACAAAATCTATTTTTGGGGGCTTAAAAGAAAACAAGATTATTCAAAATATCAAAAATACTCGATATATCGATATTTTTTTGGTGATAAATATTTCGGATATTTATAAAAATTGTATTTTTTTTATCTTATTTCCACTACAAAAATCCATCCAGCTCTTCTTCTTGCAGCCAAACAATGGCCGCGTTTACCAGATAAGTGATCACTGTGATCAAACCAGTGATCACGATATTCCCACTTATTCCCGTAATCCTGTAAAATAAATCAACTTTGGTAATCGTTTAATATCGCTCTGTACTTTTAATTCTTTATACAAAAGTGAATTATTACACAAGAAGCCATTCCGCGCACGACATATGTATGTGTTGCCATAATTTGATAGTTTCCTTTTTTACAGTTACCTAAATATCCTTCAGTTTTGGTGTTGCGTGTTTCGAAATCGTTCGAAATTGAGGTTTCTTGATTGCCTGACTCGACTCAGTGTGTGTGTGTGTTTCGTGTACGGTCATATAAATATATATACATATTTATATAGGTTCTGCTATTTTTAAATTCAACAAAGGACTCAAATTCCTGCGCAGCATCTCTAACAAGAAGAACTCTTCAACAAGCAACTATTTGTATTCAATAATTAGATATATGCGGGCTACTATATAATTTCTATTCACATGAAGTCGTCATAGTCGTCGGTGAAGTCATTGCCGTATTTTTGGTAGCCGTCAATGTCCTGCAAACGAGGAAGTTTAATAAGGAATTTCGATCGTTTACACACAAATGTATTCAGGGACTCACGTCGTTCTCGGTGCGGAGCGTAGCCTTTCCCTTGCCCTTGACAGCGGGCTTCTTGTTCGCCTTCTCCATCTTGAGCTTCTCCGAGTGCAAGACCTCCACGCTCATCTTGACCTTCTTGATGTCAGCGGCGCTCACTGCATAGATAAGGCGGAAAACACACAATCAGATTATGGGCTAGTGCCGATCAGAGCCGATCGATCACTCACGATTCACGCATAGACCTCGCACCAGGTCCTCGATGAATTGCGGGAAATGCGGCGACTCGCGGTACTGGCCGACCTTCCAGCTCAACGTGGCACCGAACTCCTTGAACTCCTCTTTGCTCTCCGGATTGAAGGCGTCAAGGCCGCCTGTACTCGTACTCGTCACGCCGAAGGCGTCCAGGGCGTGCTTGAAGTCCGACTCCTCTTGGACCTTTTGCAACCTCAGCTTCTCGGCCAGCTTCTCCTCGGCGCTCATGCTGGCCAGTCGTTGTTCCTCCTCCTCCTCCGCGAGTCGCTGTGAAGTGAATGTTTATGAGTTATGGCTTTGGCATGCATATTGCAAAAAGTGTTACACCCACCGCCTGCTCCTCTAGTTTGGCTTTCAACGCCTTGCTCGGCTTGGGCTTGGCTGGCGGTTCTGTTTTCGTGGGCTTCTCCTCGTCCTTCTTCTCCTCCTCATCCTCCCAGCTTTCCTGCGTTGCGAAATACAAAGGAATTAGTGGCTCGGCCCCAAAAGTGAACACGTGTACAGCGAAATGAAAGTGAAAACTAGCGCACGCAAAACAAGTTTTTGGGAGCTGGGAGCTGGGAGCTCTCTTGCATTTGCTTGCGGCTGTTAGCTTTGGCTTTCGTCGCGCCGCGACATTGGAATGCGCACCTTAACATCCTCGTCGTCGTCCTCTCCCTCCCACTTGTTAACAGTGTTAACGGCATTCGGGCGGATGACCACTTCGCTGTCCGCAGCGGATTCTGCCACATCACGGGAAAAGCACAAGATTGTTAGGGTTTCAAAATACGGTTAGCTGCCGCGAATACGGCTAAAAATACGCATCAAGGTTGGTTGCATGGCGCTCCAACGACGGCAGCAGCAGCAACAACAACGACGGCGACCACGTTTATTGTCCGCCGCAGATGACGCAGCGCCCGCCCCGCCTCCGCCCAGAGAACACTCACCCCAGTCGTCGGCCATGTCTCGGAATTGGTTGCTATTTGAGGGTTTGTGCTTCGGATCGGCTTTGTGCTAGGTACGACTTCGTTCCAGCCTTAGGTTTCGGGAATTTTCCAAAATAAAAACTCTACATCGAGCAGATTTCCACAAGCATTATATGTAGTGTGACCAAACCGTGGGAGAAAAGCGGTAGGAAAGTCGAACGCTGGGGGAGAATGGAATCGAATTCAGGCGACAAGTTTTTCATATTTAAATTTTAAATTAAACAATAAACCATAAAGGAAATATATTCTTTGCACTATGAAGATGTAGAAAACAGTTATTTTTTTATTTTGAATTGTTTCAACTATTTAAACTGGTTTTGGTTAATGAACGTTGCCTTAAATTAAATGAATTTACTTTTTTTTTTTTTTAGGTTTGCATCATTTGTAATTTTAACAAGTCGCCAAAATTGGGATTTGCCCATCTCTATTTGGATTTAAAATTAAAAATTGGCCTCATTTAAGACAAACTAAACAAAATGCAAAAACTTAGTATGCTGAAAAGAATGTATTTATAAAACCCTTCCCCCTGAGTTCATTCGTTTTGGTTTTTGTTTGGAACACAGTCGAAATTTTTATTAATTCCAAAATTTTGTCTTTTTTTTTGTAGTCCACATAATCCAGGATGCCGCTGGTGAAGTTTCGGGTCGATGGCACTGAGGTCTGCCCAAACTTTGACGGCTATACGATCTTCGACCCAATGCCAGTGCGGAGGATGCAGGTGGTCGAACTACTAGTCGATGGGAATCTTGTCTGCCCAAACTTTGGTTTTACGCGACGATTTGGATGTGAAGCCGTCTGGCCTGGAGTCAATGTTCCAGCTTGAAGCGAGATTTGGTCATGACTCGCTGCTGCCGGTTAGGCTCTTCTCACGACACAACCTGCACAACAGCGACCAGGATGGAGGCTTCACCGCCTGCTGTCCGGAGTTTGAGTGCAGCATGTACAGAACACAGAACCTCATCGCATGTCAGAACCCGCCCGGCCGCACCTGCAGGAGCCTGCCTCTACCTGTCCTGGACTTCGTGTTCTTTACCTTCATAGTTTGAGTGAACAATAAATGCATTTTATTAAAAAGCAAGACTAGAGATTAGCTTTTTTCAACAAAAAAAAACCAAAATTTACTTACAAGTTCTGATTTTGTTAGCAGCGCCGTGAAATAATAATACAAATGGAAAAGTGACTGAATCATACAGGAAAATTTTGAAACTGTCACCGGAAACAGCACCTGCATTCCAAGAAGGGAAAAATACATTTGAATTCGTTGTCATTTTTAGGGTGTCTCCACCAGCGCTCGAATGGTCACACAACTCCCATCTGGGCATCCTAGAACCATCTGCCACATCAGTTTTTTCGAATCTTTGTTTGGTAAATAAAACAATGTCAAAGCAAATTAAGAGTGAATTCTGATAAGCACTATCGAAAGCAGCTGTGTGTGTGTTGCCCCAATCTTCATGTAGAGGACGTCCGCCGCTAACCCTTCCGCCACAGCATCCGATCCGCCGCCAAACCAATCTCGAGAGTTAGTGGAACGAATGCGAAGATACTTCGGCAACTTGTAGGACGCCGGCAGCGAGTAATGGTAAAAGAAGATACGCAGATTGGAACGACGACGTGTCACTGAGTACCGAACGAACTAACAGCGAATAATAAAATGGATCAGCGCGGTGAAAATGTGTCCGGCAACATGCAGCCGCCTCAGCAGTCGGGCTCTCCCAGGTTCTCGTTGGACATGCAGGGGTGAGTAATGGATGCACCTTACAGCAGCAAGATTCCTGATTCCTTGCATTTGATTTGTATTTTAGCAGCAGTCTGATCAATCTGCCGTCGCCCATGCAAGTGATCCACATGGTGCGCAACTCGCTGCGTCCATGGATGGTCTTCTTCAACATCAACAACTTCAAGACTGCCGTCAGCATGCAGCGCCTGAACAACCGCGTCGTGCGAAACCTCTCCTACTTCCAGGCCAACTACATCTTCATCTTCTTCGTGCTGATGATCTACTGCCTGTGAGTTGTTCCCCTTGCCGCAGTTGCAGCTGATAGTTAATGCCCTGTAATCCCCTCCAGCATCACAGCGCCTCTCATCCTGTTGGTCATGCTGGCCGCCGGTTTTGGCTGCCACAAGCTGCGCGTGCGCAACTCTACTGTAGCCTTGGGTGGCTACCAACTAACGCCCTACCAGCAAATAATCGCCGTCAACTTGGTCACCGCTCCCATACTGTTTTTGGTGGGCGCCGGGGCGGCTCTATTTTGGACGCTGGGCGCCTCCTGCTTTGTGGTCGCCATGCACGCGATCTTTTACAACATCGATGCTATTGTGACGGAGGAGAACGAGGGATTCCTCGCCGAGGTTGTCTGACCGCCAACCAGAATATAGACTTGCGAAATTCTGGGATCTGTTTGGATAACCGCCGGCGGGGACTGAAGCCACAGACAGATATTCGCCACCATGGGGCCTTATTAGTCGATACAGACAGTATGCAATATGCGAATTAAACAAATATTTATATGAATTTTAGTTAGGTTTTAGCTGCAGACATTGAATAAATACCAAACGATGACAGATTCATAAGACTATGTATTTAAAATTTGGCAAATTAATCTCATTTCGAACGCATGGGACGCATTCCGCAGAAATGGGAGAGAATCGACTGGGAAATAAAAGGATTAATGTTGTAAGAAGGCCAATATTTAATTCGGTTTCCGAATTTAAGTCGTTGCTGTGTTTGGTCAATAAAATCTAGATATAAAAAAGGTTATATCATAAAAAATGTATATAAGCAAGCATACAAATGAATTGTAGTATTTTAACTCAAAAGGAAGATGTAGTGTGGCAGCACTCCAAGAATTCTACTGATAATCTTAGCTCTTGCTACGTAATTCATATCGGAAATCTTCTGCGGAATGGACCCAATCTTATGTTAAACAGAAACAAAGAAATACAAATTAAAAGTTATACACAGAGTACGAGAGTACAACCAAATCGGTAGTGTTCAATGAGGTACAGGTAGTTAGAACTAGGAATGCTTTGTCAGCTTGCATAAGTCTTGGTCCTGGCCCAGTTTGGGGCCCCTAGGCATACTGGGCGCTCGCCAGCGCCGTCGTCGTGTCCTGCTCCTCGTCGCTGGCCTGCTGGTCCAGCTTCTCGAATCCATTACGATCCCGATCAAGCAGGCCGCCCAGCTTGAAGCCATCGCTCTTTTCCCACGCATGCCGACGACTCCGAGATCCAAATGGCAGGCAACCTGTGGGAAATGTGGGGAGGAGGAGGTTGGTACGATTAGCAATTGCGTTCGCCATGTCACATTCACATTCACAGGCCCAGATAACACTAGACAGATCCCCCGGTAGTTCATGCAAAGATCTGCGATCTGGCGTGCACTGAAACAAACCGAAAACGAAAACAGAGTTCTTAAGGATTAACGTAAATCGTGTATGTATGTTTATGTATTTTATATAAAAGAATCGTAAATGTACACCGAATGCAACACAAAAATAATTTCACGAAAATAGAGTGCAAAACAATAAGTAATAAGTAGAGTTTTGTGGATGGAAGCGGGAATGTGGCCGGATTGGAGAGATTCCAGGTAAACTTAAAAGGTAAACCACTACAAAATATAACTATACATATAAATATAGGATACATGTGTACGACAGCACAACACAGGACATTGAGTGATTGATTGTTTGATTGGGCTAGCACTGAGGATTAGCACAGACTCTGATTGGAAGCGGTCAGCTTGCGGTAGACCAGGTCGCTGGGCGGAGCGGTGCTGATCGCTTGGTTACCTCGTTTCCGCCGACGGGCGAAGAGCAGAGCCAGAGCGAAGGTGGAGCCGGCGAATAGCAGCATGAGTGAGGCCACCAGAATGGCCTTTCCGCTGGGATGGTGTACCGTCTGCGCCGGCGCCGCCTCCTCCTGACCCGCAACCTTGCCGGTCCCGATGTTGCCGGTGTCCTTGGTGGCCGACAGAGACATCGGCTTGGTCAGCGATTTGTGCACAAACTTGTGGATGCGCATGGGAACCAGCTCGGCTACGTAGATCTCATTGCCGTCAGCGGTGACGGCCACGTCGTGCGGATTGTGGAACTCCAGGTTGTTGGGCCCGAACTTGGAGACCAGCTGCTTGCTGCGCATGCTGAGAACAAAGCCGTGCACCTCATTATAGTGCTCCGGATGGATGCCCAGCTCGGCGGTGGGTCCGTTTACTATGACCAGCTGGCCACCTGTGGCGGAAAAGGGATATATTCAGGGGTGAAAAAACTGCATAAGAACTGTCGAAAAGCATACGAATTCACGAGAGATTCTCGTAGCACCTCAGAAACACCGATATCAGCAGAAGATTAATCCACTCACCCGATGCCGGGGTGTAGGCCATGCTGAAAAGGCGATCGCCAATCAGCTGGCTGTGGTACTGCGAATGGAAGGTGCCGTTGCTGGAGAAGAAGCACTGCACCCGCCCATTCTCGCGGTCCGCAGCACAAAGCAGCTCCAGCTCCGGAACAAGGGTCAGGGCGTGGGGGATGGCGAAGTAGTTCTGGGGCGCCACGTCATACGAGACGCCGGAGAAGGAGTTCTGACCCCAAGAGAGGATCAGTTCACCCGCACGCGTGTACTTGAGGATGCGAGCGTTGCAGTATCCGTCCGCCACGAAGAAGTCGCCATTGTCCAGCACCGCCACAGACGTGGGCTTGCAGAACTTCTTGCCGGAACCGGGCTTGAAGGCCGTTCCAAGCGTGAGCAGTGGTTTTCCATCGCCGCCGCGGGGTGGAAACTTGAAGACTTGATGCATGGCCACATCCGTCACCCAGACGTTGTCCTCGGGATCCACGGTTAGGCCGTGCGGCATGTAGAAGCTAATTGGATGAGAGACAACATCTAGAATTCCTATTTAGGTATTCGTTTTAAGAGTTCCTTACAAGTTCTTGCCCCAATCGTATTTCACTGCTCCTGTCGCTGGCTCCAGCGCCAGGATAGTGCTCTCCCTGATGGGCCCGAGGCGCTGCTCCTGGTAGATGTTCCTGTTGTCGAAGGTCTGCTGTCCCCAGACGCGGTTCACGCGATGAAAGATCACCACATTGCCGGCCTTGTCGAAACTCACGGCCGTCACAGCGCCCAGCTTCACGTTGTTCGCCGGCCAGCCATACTGGTATGTATAAGCTGGGAATGGAAGTAGGTAGCAGGTAGGTAGGGTGTTAAATCACATCCAGGACAATGGCAGCCACTATAACAACTTACTACTATTCAGTTTGGCCAGCTCAGTCTTGACATCGGGTATCGCCTTCTGGGGCGGCTGTGGCCAAATCTGCGCGGGCGCCGCTGCTGCTCCCGAACCCTTGAGAATCTGCTGCAATCGCTCGTTATTGCCGTTGTTTATGTCCACATTCTGCAGATAACGCTGCGAACTTTGAGTCTGGAAAGGGTGAATTCCGAAATGGAGATTAGCCAGGTGAGCAAAAAATGCCACGGAGCAATCGCTGCGACGCACACACACACGCACTGCAGTAAAATCAATATGCAAAACATCTGTAGGCGCACAGAGCAAACATATGTTTCCCGTTTCCAGTCGCGTGACGCCAGCATTTGACTCTCTTCGTGCGCGCATCCTAATCAATGGCCGACTCACCTGGGACGCTGCTGGCTGCAGGACGACGGCGAGGAGGAGGAGCAGGCAACAGATTGCCAGGGAGCCGCGGCTGCCCAGGCATTTGGCCTTGTCGGTGGAATGCATCGCAGTGGTATATATCTCTATATCTCAGCAGCTGCTGGACTTAAGGCAGATCGAGATCAAACTGTGCTCGTAAACAAATGCCTCGACTCGGAATTACGGTGGCTGATTATGACGCGGCCATCTTTGCGTCTCGAACTATTGACTGTTGAATGAGATGTGCGCAAGGGCGTAGGTTGACGGGATTATCAGGGGTCCTTCTAGTGTGGCCATAAAAATGTATTTTGTATTAAAATTGCATTAAATTGCATATAAGATTAAAAAACTAGCGATTTAAAAGTATGTCCGCGTAAGGAAAACTAAATTTTCTCGCCCGTTGTTAATATCAATCGCTTTATAAACTCTTAAACCCCCTTTCACTCCAGTGACGCTACGTTCCTTGCTTTAACAGCTGTTGTGAGGCGTTAGTGCATTTTTGAGTCGCTCTTGAATTTTTGTTTACTTCCGCATTCAAATTCAATTTAGCGAAAATGTCGAAATCAGAGCTAGACAAAAGCATCGAGTTAATTACAAAGACCGAGGAGCTGGCCGACCAGATTCTGTCCAACAAGCAGGAGCTGAAGGCGATGGACAAACGGCGCCAGGACACGCGCCAGGCAATGCGGCTGATAAATAACTCGGAGGACAAGAAAGTGTGGATCACCATTGGCAGCATGCTGGTCAAAGTGCAGCGGGAGAAGGCCTTGGAACTGCTCAAAAAAGGTTAGAAAATTGTCCTCGTAATATTTCAGTCGTCACCAACTATTTTCCGCAGATCAAGAGCAAATTGAGCAGCAAATAAACCTTATGTACTCGGAACAAAAAGTTTTGGTCAACAAGCATAGGGATTTGGAGTTCAAATCGCCCTACTCAGGCACTCATTTGAAGGCACTGGACAGGAAGGAGTTTGATGCGCTGAAAGCAAATCTACCATTGCTGTAAAAAACTGTTATTAAATTAAATTTATTTTAAAAAAGTTTTTGTTTTGGTTTTTGGCAGTGTGACCGCAGCATTGGCGGCAAAAAATCTAAATAGTAGTTTCGATTGCACTAGTTTTCGATAGAATTTCTACAGAAAAATGCAGTTGCATTTAGAAGCAACGTTGCAACGCAATTTTTCTTGGAATTGTTTTCCTTGCGACGTATTTTTTTTACAGCAGCGAACAAAGCAATTTCACCAAGCCGAGTAAGTAAATTGTCACTAACTTATCTCCCTACAACTTATCTCCTTTCCAAATTCTAGTTTTCTTGTCGAAAACGATCAAAATGAGAACCAACCATTCTAGCGACATCGAGACTCGGAGTCTTGGCGGCTTAGAGCTTATCCCAGTAAACGAGTCAATGGCGGAGGCCACATTTCGTTTTATTGTCCCCAATGTGGGTCGTCTGACAAATAAGGTTGAATCGCCGCCCTTTATACTCAAAACAATGCAGTGGAGGATTCGGGTGATACCCAATTGTGCGGGGTTGGGTGTCTTTGTGCATTGCAGCGGCAAGCATGATGCTTCCAACTGGTCGTGCAACGCCACCGTTGAGTTACGGCTTGTGAGCTTCTGCCCAGGCATAGAATCCTACGTCAAAGGACCCATTAAGCATCTGTTCAACGCAGAGGAGGACGACTATGGCTACGCAGTATTCATAAGCTGGCAAAAGCTACTGTGTATGGTCGACGCCTATGTTACCTGCAAAAGTATCATGCTGGAGGTGCAAGTCATTGCGGATTCTTCGCAAGGCCTGGATAACTAAAAATTTTGTTGGAAAATCCTCGAAGAGCCGTCGAATTCTTATCTAATTTTAATCGTTTGTTATAAAATGTGATTAGTATACGAAATACATTTTGCATATTATTATTACTAATTACTATTAAAACAATTTTTTTTTACTCAACATAAAATGAATAAAAAAAAGTTAAGCGGTTAAGAACAATTCTGTTTTCGATAAAGTAAAATCAAAAGTTTGCGCTTCAATTATCTAGAGGTGGGAGCCCGGTGACATGCGTTCCAGTTCAATTTCGAATCGATACTATTGTGCGTCTCGAGCTTTTGTTTGCATCGATGTTTTTAAACATTTTTGAAACATCGATATTGGTTAGTGTCTATCGATGTTTTTGACACATCACTAAAATTGACTTTTTTGTATTTAGATGTTTTAGATGTTTTCAGATATTTCAAAGTAATATACATAACAACTTCGAGACTTTTACTTTTCGCAAGTTCTAGGAACTGGGGAAAATTTCGAGTCTCCGGTTCTGGCTACCAAAAGAAAGCGGGAGACTTCGAACGTATGGCTGAATTTAAAAAAACATCTGATAATAACCAGGACGTATGCATTTACTGCAGCAAAGTTAATGTTTTAAGAACAAACTTTTGATTTTTGTTATTATAAACCATTAAACCTTTTGATTAAAGACAATATGATTATTTTAAAGCAAACGAAAGTATTTTTTTTTTTTATCATTTGACGATACATCGATGATTTTTCTTTAAGACATCGAAAAACATCGATGTCCGCGAACATCGATGTTTCTCCACCTCTATGGCAAGACCGCCACTAAAAGCTTTTGTAGTTTGTTGTTTTTTGTCGGTTCGTTCGTCGTTGACTTGTTCGGTCCCGCCATATTATACGATCTGATTTGATTGATCTGATTGATTTCGAAACTCGGACTCTGGGAGAATCGGGAAGTAACTGAATATCGCCCAGATCGCTGACAATATCCCCAACTGACGGAAAACGTGCGCTCTTACGTCGGTTGCGTGTATGTGTGGTGAGTTCCTCTCCCACTGGCCCCCTCTCTCTTTCTGTCTCTTCCCCCCCGCCCCCTACTTGGCCCACGTTTGGCTCAGCGCGCAAAAGTAAATTTTAGTGCAAATAAATTGCTTTGCTTATCTCAAAACGCGATGAACTGTGCTTGTGGTGTATGCGTGCGAGTGTGTGCCGAGTGAGTGCGAGTGTTGTTAATTAATTTACAAAACATAAGTGCGAACAGGCGAACGAAAAACAACAACAAAGAAGGAACGGTAGTGGCATGTGGGGCAATTCGCCCACCTAAAAAGCACCCCCCGCCCTCGTGAACTGCAGCCTGCAGCCAGAAAACGAAAGTTCTTTTACATGTAACAAACAACAACAACCACACGTAAATACTCTGGGAGAGCAGAGAGAGAGCGCTGCAAAGCAAAGTGAGAGACAGCGAGCCAGAGAGCCACTCGGACACTTGGCCTTGAACTTGTGCGACGGTAAGTTGAATTAAGCATTTTTTCTGCCTCTTCTTCGCTTGCACTTCTTGTAACAAAGAGCTGAAAGTCGATTGCATTCTTTTTGGTTAATCACAATAAAACAGGTGGAAAAAGCACATTTTCCCCGCCCCAAAACTCTCTTTTGGTTCCGGTTCAAACTCGAAATACCGACTTAATAGTTTTGTTTTGCATATCAGGTCGTTTTATCCCAAATGCAGCATAGAGTTAAGTGACAGTCTCTGTTTGGCCCTCTTTCCCTGCCCGTGTCCCCCCCTTTTGCTCTCTTGATGAGACGACAATTGACGGGCAGACGAAGAGAGTCAAAAGAATCTAGAGGCGGGCATTGCCTCCCCCACTTACACTGCGAGAAAAGAGAGAACTTGAGTAACACTTATTGGCAATTATTACCTCAGACACTTGCAATGCGCTGAGTTGTGTGGCTGTGTGTGCGAGAAAACCCCAACGAAATGCTGTTACAAAATAACTGCTCGGGTAACTGGGATTTTCTTTCGTTTAATTATTGTAATTGTTTTATTTGCATGCTAAATGTTTAAAACACACAAAGTTTCCACTGTGTCTGACTAAAATCTTCCTCTCATCATTGTAAATTTCGCAAATCACGATGTTAAAACGATCTCTATAGTGAGGTGACATGATTCCCAGAATCCAAATAAATTAATATCGATTTGTAGGTATTATCTTCACTTTAGTTCCTGGGATAAATATATGTATTAATAACTGTGAAGATCTATGAAGATCTTAAGAATATTCTAAACATCAATCGGATTTAACTATTATTACTTAGACCAGCGAAGGGCACGAGATCTAACGGTTTGAGCAGTAGCTTAGCCAGCTGCCTCTGAAAAAAGATAACAGTTTGAGCATCTTGAACAAATTGAGCTACGGTGTGCCCTTCGCTGACTTAGACCTATAAGAAGCTTAATCATCACACTATTCCCAGAAGAATTCGATTTATATGATATTTATTGAGATATTTTAAGAAGCTTTCTCTTATTATGGTTTAAGGCTTTTTGTGTCTAAAGTATATTAAGACAGAGTAATAATTGCGGAATAT
>JAEIIH010025734.1:0-30127 GCA_018904745.1 Drosophila orosa
ACAATACTATCGATAGAACTATCGACACATAGTGATAGCAATTTGGTTTTTATCCATTTTATAGCCAGATTTTTCAAAAGCCCGCTAAAATATTTTAAATATTTCACATAATGCTTTTTACAAAAAATTGTATTTATTTGTTAGAATATACAAAAATTATTATTTTTATCTCACATTACAATATTCCGCTGGATCCAGTCGAGATGCGTGGAAACATCGCAGTAGATGACATAATTGCTTAGGTCGCAGGTTTCTCCCAGACTTGGCGAAATGGAGACTATACCTCGCAAGACCCAGCGGTTATCCCGAAGGACGATCAGCCCTGCTCCAGAGTCACCAAAGCAAGGACCCTGCGACTCCGAGTTTCCAGCACAGACCGTTCGTTCTGTTATAAAGTCCTGGGCCTTTTTCATCTTCCTTAGACACTGATCCCTTGGCACCAGGCGCACACTCACCGCCTTGGGATAGCGTGTCTTCAGGCCAGACTCATCGTATCCCCAACCGGCCACCGATCCGGTGTCACCTTCTCTCGCCGGCACCGGCAGCTCGGAGCTCCACAGGCAGAGGGGTTGAATGTACCTGGTGTACCAAATCGGATACTCAAGCACCAGCAGACCCACGTCCGAGTCTGGTAGAGTATTGCCGCTATACTGGGGTGGAGTGAGCACATTGGACACACCCACCAGTTCGGCCCCTACCTCCAGGTTCTGGTTGCGGTCATGCCGCCCCAGATAGACCCACAGCTGGCTGGCGGGCTTCCCGTAGATGCAGTGAGCTGCCGTGATCACAGTTCGCTTGGAGATGACGGAGACCACACACCTGTAGATTATTGAGGAATTTCCTTCCTTCATTCCTTCGTAGAGGGCCGCCAGCCAGGGGTATTGACCCCTCGTGACGAGGTTACCCCCATGCTGGGTCGCCACAAAGCCCTCCTGTCCGCACTCTTCAAAGTCCGCTCGGATTCGGGACTCCTGGATGGCATAAGACAAAATGGCAAAATCTTGGCCTTCGAAAGAGTCATCTGGAAGAGGTGGTTATGTGAAAGGATAAACGGCACAGATCCAGTAGGGAACACAATATAACTCACATTGTCGGTCCGAACAAAGTAATTCCCTATTCAGCACAAGTAACGCAAGCGAGGGTAATCTGTTCTCAGATTCCCGCAAAGGAACGTATACTCGGGCCCTGCCTCCATTCCGTATATTAGCCAAATTGTCTTCTTCGCTGGGAAAGTGCAATAGCAACCGAATGCCCTGCTTGGCCTACATGATTTGATTTACAACATGCTCTGTACACTGCCTTGGGTTCTCGCTCACCTGGTTGGGTCTGGGTGTAAAACGAAATACGACCTGCCACCGAAACTGTAGGATTCCAGCTTTGGGAGCTTCGAAAAGTCCGATCCACTGGCCATTTGGCAGCTGTCGATAGGTGAAGTGCGAGCAATTCGTTGTGGGTATTTCCAGCGCCCAGTTCGATGATGCACTGAGAAAGAGAGCCAGCAAGGTAAGCCAGTCGATCGTCATTGCGATTCTAGATCCGATGGTGGTGGAAGCTGAACGAGAACTGATAGTAGTTTGCCTGGGCTTACCCGCAACCAGATCAGAGTACTGACTTACCAGTTCCGTTTGTGCTCGAAGAGTAAATGGTAAGTGTAATTTTTAATATATAGACATTCTGATGAGACCTTTTCAGCTTACACAAGCTCATTTACATGTTCTCTTAACTCAGAACCGGATTAGAGATCAGATTTCAAGAGAAGAGTTTTTAAACAATAATTTCTCTATTTAAATATGTGGAATTTATTGCTTAATAATCCCATTATTAATAATTATACTCCCAACAAACATTCTGGGCTGTAGTTTTCTTAAATTAAATTACTTTTCAAATAAAATCCAAATACGTTTTCGCACAGAAAAATCAACGGTTTTATTGAATCAATTAAATACAAAAAATACATGCGACACTCAGTCCGCGGAATTAGGGTAGCAATTATCCGCAGAAATTCACGTAGAAAGACCGCCTAAAAAATGAAGCAAACTTAACCTAGAATGGAAAACCAGTGGAATCGTTTCCATTCCCGTTTCCGTTGACAGTGACCGGGGCGAACTGGACGAGCGCCTTGATACGACGCAGTAGCGAGGCATTGAAACCCTTGCACTTGACGGTGTAATCCTCGCTGGCCGTTATGAGCTGCGTGCAGAAGGTCTCGTTGAATGTGGAGATGAGCAGCTGCTTCAGCTGCACGATCTCGTCCTGCGAGGCATTCAGCACGGACACATTGTGTCCGCCGCCGTCCAGCAGATTGCTCTCGTTGATGGCATTCCGGTTCTCGGTCGCATGGACGACGGCGTTGCGCAGGTAAAAGTCCAGGTGGATCCACAGCAAATATAGGTTCTGTTCGGCAATGAAGACGGCCTGCATCAGTTCGCTGCGTTTCTCGTTGTGCCGCTGGCTCAGCTCCAAGAAGCTTTGCTTGCCTGTGAAATAGCATCATAAATCGAGACAAAAAGTTAGTATCTCGCTCAATATCATATCGAAAATATAGTAAACTTTGATACATCGAATTTTTAAGTAGCTTTAATATCGTAAACTTTGATATATCGAATTTATAAATAGCGAGAATATCGTAAACTTTGATACATCGAATTTTTAAGTAGCGAAAATAAAGAAATTTACATTAAAGCATCAATATCATATCGAAAATAGATTAAACTTTGGTATATCAAATTGTTAAATAGAGAAAATATCGAAAAATTGTATATATCAAATTTTGGAATAGAGAATTTTACATTAAAGCATCAATATCATTTCGAAAATAACGTAAACTTGGATATATCGAATTTTTAAATAGCGAAAATAAAGAATTTTACATAAAAGCATCAATAACATATCGAAAATATCGTACACTTTGATATATCGAATTTTTAAATAGCAAAAATATCGTAAACTTTGATATATCGAATTTTTATATAGCGAAAAATAAAGAATAAAAAACTCACCGTTGGGACCGAAACTAATGTTGGGCAGGGAGGCGCGCTGCTGCAGCAGATTGTCGGCTATGGACTTCTGCGAGAGGTAGTAGCCGATGGAGCCCTTCAGCTGGTTGAGAATGGTGTGCATTATGGAGGTCAGCTTCTTGCCGTCCTTTTTGCCAGTCCTAAAAAGGGATATTAATAAAGGAGCTGCTCTTTAAAGGGATCCCCTCTTCGGGTTATTACTCACAGTGGTGTGACGTCGTTGATTATTGTGGTCAGCAGATATTTGGAGGTCATGCTGTCCTTGACATGGCTGGTGACTGCATTGCGACAGTACAACGACAGGTTGGCGGCAATGTCCAGAAAGTACTTGACGTGCTGCGTCTTTCCGGCCTCGGCCAGCTCGGCATGCACCTGCTCCTGCTGCAGCATGCGCCGGATGGTCGCATCGTTGACGGAGAAGCGTCCGAACACAACGATCATCAGCTGCTGCAGGCGACCCAGACGATTGCGCAACTCCATGTCGTTCTCCACATCCAGGCTATCCTCCAGAGCCGTCACCTGGTGCGTGGTTGTGCGGGCAAACAGATTTGTGATGGCAGCAAGCTGCTGCAGGTGACCCAAGTCCATGAAAGGCGTGGCTGTGCGCAACATGGCCTCCACCATGTCAATGTGAGCGAACAGGAAGTTGAGCACCTGCAGGGCCGCCGAGTTGTTGTGCGATCCCAGCGAGTTCACAATGGCATCGCAGAGGGACAGGGCTGGCCGCAAGATGGCACGGAAGCGCTCATCCAACGGCGGTATGAAGGCCTGCGGCTCGTCGCGCTTCAGCTCGCTGGCCTTGAGGTCCGGCTGCAGGTCAAACACTCGCATGTTCGACAACACCCCCAAGGCCCGCTCGCCGAGCAGCAGACGGGCGCCCATGTCCGTGTTGGCCATGCGCGTGAAGAAGGTCATGTGCGCCTCGTACACATAGAGCGGACGCATGTGGTCCGGCATCGGCTGCAGGATGCCGCATAGCGCCTCATCGGACTTGGCCAGGCTGTCCAGCATGTGCTTGAGGTAGCCGCGCATCGTCACGAACTCGCTCAGCGTGCTCACTGCATGCAGCTCGGATATCATGTCCAGGCAGGACAGCGCCAGCATACGGCAGACATCGTGTCCGGTCACCGCGTCGTGGCAGATGGTTTCGATAAGCTTCTCGCCGAACTGACCGATTACGGCAGCCGCCATCTCTTTGAGTTGCTGATGGTCGTCGCGACGCAGCTCAATGCCGCTCACCCGCGAGCTGTCCAGGCGATTGACGACTCTGCAAGGAGAGGATTAAGTCAAGATTAAGTCGTGTTGATGGAACGAATGTAATGTAATAAAACTCACGTTTCCTGGAACTCCAGCTCTTCGTCGCTGCGCAGTCGCTTCACAATCCGCAAACAGTTGAGCAGGCCGCCGTACAGGTTGATGCGCAGCTTCTGCGACTTGACCTCGCTGATCATGATCCACTCGACGAGGCGTTTGAGGATGAAACGCAGGTTGTTGCTGTTGGCCCCCGAGGTCCCATTCTCTCGGCCAAGGCTCTTTTTGGCCTGCGCTTGGGCGTCGTTGGGGTTGGAAGTCAAATCAGACTGATCGTCGGAGCGCTGATCCTCGATCTGGTAGCAGCAGTAGCGTAGATTGGCCAGCAGCAGCAGCACCGTCTCGCTGGCCTGAATCGAGATCTCGATGATCGGCTGGACGGGCTGCACTTTGATCAGCACCTTCTCCACAATATCTACGATATGCTGACGTCGCAGGGCCAGCGGCAGGACGGCGTCGGGCATGCTGCTAAAGAACACCTGCACCAGCTGGCTCCAGGCCTCCATGAACGCCAGCGTGGCGCTGCGTTGCGTTCGCATCTGGTTGAGCCTGATGGCATGCTGCAACAGCACCGCAATCTCCGCGGTGATGGCCTTGCGCTGTCCACTGGCGATTGTGCTCTGCACCAGGCGCAGTTCGTCGTAGAGGATGTCGTGCAGCTGACGAATGTTGATGAGGTTGGCCGGCAAGTTGGTCCCAGCTTTGGCAGAGCCCCTGCCAGCGCCCACGCAGTCGCGCAGCAGAGTCTTTGTCAGCTGCGAGTCGAAGAACTCCAGGCGCGGCAGGTCATACGAATCGATCTCTAGGCAGAGGCAGTCTAGCAGCCGATTGGCATGCAATCCCACCGCAGTTTCCTGCAACAGCGGCGGCGGCGGCTTCAGGCTGCCGGCCCCTGTAACCGATAGTGGTGGTGCCCCCGCTCCTGGTCCCAGCATCCCAATCGAACCACCACCACCTCCTGGCAGCAGGTCCATGGCAAAGAAATTGGAAGCCGGCAGATCCATGGGCAAAGCATGGCCCGAGCGCTGTACATCCGAGCCTGCGGCGCCCATTAGCAGGATGTCACAGAGGAGCTTGTAGCGCGTCGTCTGGCCATGCGTGGCTGCTAGCTTCACCTCGATGGCCACGCAGGTGAGCAGGTGGCCCATGGCATGCAGGACATGATCCTCGCGATGCTGGCGGAAGGGCAGCGAGTTGAGGTGGCGCAGCAGGAAATCGTTGCAGGTCAGCCGGAAGTAGCGCAGGATGGTCTCTGAGGTGCGGCGATTGGCGCAGAGGCCATGGAACAGGCGGTAGATGCGCTCCACAATGCTCGCCGTGTGCTCGCAGTAATCCTCACTGTGTCGCTGTTGCTGCAAGGACAGAACGAAGAATGCTTAGCAATGAAAGAGAGCTGAAATCTGGTCCAACTTACCTCCAAGTACTTCTCCAACAGCAGGACAAGCGAGTTGACACAGGAGCCGTACATCTCGATGCCCAAATGCTGCTTCTCGTTGGCCATAAAGTCGCGAAGGACGTCAACGCCGAGCAGGAAGAACACAAAGTTGGGCAACTGCTGGCTGAGATTCATCTCGAAGAGATGCACAATCGACTCCTTCAGCTGCAGCTCGATGCGTGCTGGCTTGCGCTCCAACTGAAGTTCTTCTCCACCATAAAGTTCCATTCGTGTCTCAGTCTCGGTGCGGTCCTTGTCGACGCCCCCGCCATCCTGGAGGCCAAAGCCCAAGAACGGCGCGTGATCGTTGAGGGCCAGCTGATCGAGCAGATCATCGCTGGGGTGGCTCACCCGCACATCCATCTCCAGGCACTCAATGAAGCCCTGCCGGATCTCGAGCTTTTCGGTGCTATTCTGGGCATACATGCTGAGGATTTGGGCCGAGACATTGGGCAGCTGGGTGACAGACTTCAGAATCTTGACGGCGGCCAGCGTGTGGCGCGGCAGCCAGCTGTTGTAGGTCACAAACTTAACAATGTTCAGGACGTGGTCGGGCTTGCGGCTGCGCGGATTGAGGTCCAGCAGCATTCGATTAAGTCCCGAGAGCTGGATGGGACAGTTGGCCGCCGAATGGGCCTCAAAGAACTCATTCTGCTTGGCCAGCGCCGCCTCGAGCAGCAGGAGGGCGTAGAGGGAACACTCTTCAAGCAGTTCCTTGCCCCTAAACCGATTATAGTCGTCTAGGCGCTCGCGCGCCTCCTCCACAATCATCAAGAGCAGCCGCAGCATATCAGACTTCACCTGCAGCTGCAGCATAATGTGATAGCCGGGATACGGATGCTCCTCGCGCATCTCCTGGAAGTCGGAGGGACGCGGCCGGTAGGTGGCCAGCAGGAAGTACAGTAGCTTCAGGCACTGGGCTCCCACTTGCCACTTCTCGGCGGGATCCTTGTACGCCCGATTGTAGAACTTGAGCAGCACGGACTCCAGCACAAAGTTAAGGTAGGCATCGTAACCCGGCTTCCGCGTGCCAACGCCCAGACTCTTGGGCATGTGGCCGGTCATCAGCGTGTAGAGCAACTGCAGAATGCCCCGCGTCAGCTTGTACGACTCCAGGCGGCTCTCGTTCTGCTCAATCTCCTCGGTCAGGCTGCACTGGCCGTAACTGCTCGCCGTGGGTATGGTGGCAATGATTTGCGAGTCCTCCAAATGGCACCAAATGGCCCGCGCCGTCTCCCTTGACCTGGCCATGGCGGCCAGCGCGGTAAGAATCTCGGCCTTGAGGTTGAGCGGCGTGGAGCAGGCTACCAAGCCCAGCAGCACCTGCGGCACCTGCCAGTTGGCCTGCTCACAAATCATGATTCGCGAGATCTCGTCGTGTTCGGCCACAGCCTGAATGATGCCCATCACGGCCACCAGATGCTCCGTTTCGCGTTGCGTGATGGAGCGCGGCATGGAGCGGCTGCGATAAATGGTGTCGCCGGCAGTGCTGATGTTTGTGTTGAAGTCATTTCGCATTAAGCTATAAATTGTATAAAATTTAATTAGGTAAAGGCAAGATTCTTGGTAGATACGCTCTTTTCATGATGATAATGAACTTCTTTTAAGAGAAGAGCGCTCACACCTTGAAATACTGTGAAACCCATTAATAAACTCACTTGTAGTAGTTGCCCAGCGTCGTAAAGAAGTGATCCCAGCTCACAGCATAGGTGGCGGTGGACACCTGGGGATGCTTTAGCATATTGAAGGCGCAGCGAGCGGAGAACTCTGTGCGCGTTAACCCGGTGATCATCTTGAGGTAGGATTTGAAGAGAGTCTGCGGCAGCAGCTCGCTGGCCAAACTGATGAACTTGAACAAAGAGACGGAACGCGAGGTGTTCTTCAGGGCTGCCGTGGGATCGCTGGGGCCCCAGTACTCATTGCAGAGCTTAATGGTCACTCGGGGATCGCCATACAGCTTGGCCACGCACAGCATGAGCACCTCGTAGTTGGCGTCCAGGTTGGGCGGCGGTTCGAGGCCCTCGTTTAGAAAACTGATCACCGTGCGCGCGGACTCATCCGCTCGACCCCGCAGCTCCGAAACTTTGGCATGCATAAAGTCTATAAAGTCGGTGATGTGCAGGTGGACGCGGCGGTAAATGAATTCAGTGCTGTTACAATAGATGAAAAGAGATGACAACAGATAACAGGGATATCCCAAACACTAGACAAGCAGCACACTTACGTGTACACCAGATCCTTCTCGAGCAACAGGCGATAGAAGAAGGCAAAGACGCTGGCGCCCAGGGCCTCATCAATGAGCTGTTCGTCGCGGTTAATCACCGACAGAGCGGCCGCCTGCAACTGGCTGGGAGCATGCCGCAGGCTTGCCAGCGTCAAACCAAAGCTGTACTTGATGACGGCATCCAGGCGCGGAATCTGCCAGCTGCTCTGAGCATACAACGCCTCAAGAAAACTCTTGGCAAACTCCGGATCACTCAGAATGGGCAGGCGGCCGGTGAGCGGATTATTGTGATCGGTGACCAGCAGCACCGAAGTGTCGTAAGCGTACAGCAGCGCCATTAGCATGATTGTGGTGATATCATCAATGTTGCCATCAGCATCGGTGGTCTTGCGATTGGCTAAAAGCTGCAGCAGGCGGATGGCAATGGAACGGGGCAGGCCACGCTGGGCGGACCAGTGAAACAAAGCCATGGCCAAGGCACGCTGAATGTCCTCGTACAGGCCCAGCACCTGATTCTGGTGCTTCTTGGAGCCAAAGGCACGGTTCTTGGTCAGCAAAATGCACTGAAACAGCAAAGGATATTAGAAATACAAAGCATGGTCTCCAGTTCGTACCTCCTTGTCCAGATCCATCTCCTCGAGCAGCTCCAACAGGCGCCCCAATATGTTGGAGTCCTCCACCAGATTCTGGGCATAGTTGGTCACCAGGCAGGTCACCTCCCTGGGCAGCTCCGTGCTCCACGAGACGCCGCTCACCGCCTGAAACATGTCGCGCAGAGCACAGCTAATGGCCTTGCGGCCGTCATAGTAAAGCAGCACTGCCACCAGGCCGCGCGGCAAACCCGGATGATGCATCTGCTGTCGCTGGGCGGTGTACAGCAGTTCCATGGCAAAGACCTCGTCCAAATCGAACATGTCTGACAAAATAAAGGCCTCGTCGATGAGGTCCTGCGAGAGGTGCATCTTGCGCGTCTGTCCTGGCATTGTGACGCCATCGTTTTGCACATTTCGCAAATGATTCCGGCTCTTCTCGCTCTTGGGCTATGCGTGGGGATTGGGATTCGGTTTAGATTAAGTTATGGTCGCTGTAGCGCCGCTATCTCTGCTCACCGGATTCCGCAGAAAGTTGGTAAAGTTCTGTTTGTACTTCTTGAGGCACAGCTCCAAGTCCGAGGTGACGCCGCTCTGCGTCGACATGGCCTGCCGGAACACGCTGTAGAGGTGCTTGTACGGCGTCCACATGTCCTCGGTCACACCTGGAAAGCGTAGGATACGGCAACAGGTCAACTATGCTGCCCTGATGGCTCCTCCTGCGGTTGCAGGCGGCTCCAAACCCCACTTACCATCCATTTTGATAATCTTTTTTCCGCAAGCCGGCGTCTGGAAAACAAAACGCGGTAGAGCCAATTCCTATGCAGCACTGGAAAATCAACGATGTTGCTATCGATACATCGATATGTGGATTTTTATTCTCCATCGATATAATTTATAATTTAAAACAACTTTAAAATATTGCAGAGAAATTATGGATGACTTTAAGGATCAAAAGCAGTGAAAACTTTGCTAAACATTTAATAAAGACATATTTTATTTATAAAGCAAACGATTACGTATCGTCTTTGTAAAAAAAGCTATCGTAAAACAGCTGACTTTTGTTTTTATTTTTCTCCCACGTTATTCAACGTCCTTTTCCATTACAAAAATGAGTTTTCTGAGAAAAGGACACCGTCTACTGATTGCCGGTATCCTGCCTGCCATTGAACGTGGTCCGGATGATATTGTGGACAAGGAAAACAAGACCTACAAGTCGTACCTGGCCAGCAAGCCGCTGGAGGAGACCGGTCTGGAGCGACTGAAGCATATGTTCTCCATTGAGTGAGTTTTCCGAATTATTCCTATTATCCTATTATCTAATGATATTATTTGTACACTTTTCAGTGAGTTTGGCAGCATATCCTCCGAACTGAACTCGATTTACCAGGCCGGCTTCCTGGGCTTCCTGATTGGAGCAATTTACGGCGGCGTTACACAATCGCGCTCGGGATACATGAATTTCATGGAGAACAATCAGGCCACAGCCTTTAAATCGCACTTTGATGCCAAGGCAAGGAGTTAACTCCTAATTTAATATATTCTTAATCAGATATAAAATTTGTTTCTCTATTAACTTGCAGAAAAAGCTACAAGATCAGTTTACAGTGAACTTTGCCAAGGGCGGCTTCAAATGGGGCTGGCGAGTGGGCCTCTTCACCACTTCCTACTTGTGAGTTTCCTTGAAAAGATCTTTCTTCCTGTTTTCTAATAGTTTACTGCTGTTCCTAGCGGCATCATCACCTGCATCTCCGTTTACCGCGGCAAATCCTCCATTTACGAGTACCTGGCCGCTGGCTCCCTCACTGGAACGCTGTACAAAATGAATCTGGGCTTGCGCGGCATGGCAGCGGGCGGCATTATTGGTGGCTTCCTGGGCGGAGTGGCGGGAGTTACCTCCCTGCTGCTGATGAAGGCCTCCGGCACATCGATGGAGGAGGTTCGCTACTGGCAGTACAAGTGGCGCCTGGAACGCGATGACAACATCCAGCAGGCATTCAAAAAGATGACCGAAGGCGAGGAACCCGAACTGTTCAAGGTTCACGACGAAAAGATGCCCGAACAGCAGCCACAGGTGTCCCTGGAGGCGGCCAAATAAGAGGCAATAATGTTGAGTGTAAACTTAGTTGAGTTTTTTATTAATTTAATTTAAATAAATTGCAAACATGTCCTTCTAAAGTTGAAACATAGAGACAAGAAATACAGCTAAGGGAAGCCCTCATTGGCTGCTGCCTCCATTGGCAAGGGGGGCACAAAGTAGACACAGAAAGACAGATGATATGAACACGAAACTCGCTTGAATACAATAAATTAAATGCTCGGCCAGGAACAGACGGTTTGGTGGTTAAATACAATATAGAATTGACTGACTCGATGGGATCAGCGGGGTTCAGACTTAGTCCTCGGTGGTGGGACGCGTGAGGCGCTTGGCGCCGCGATTCGGTGGCCCCTTGGGCTTGGCAAAGGCCGGTCGGTGCAGGATCTTCTTGGGGTGCAGCTCCTCCTGCAGATAGGCCTCCGTCAGCTCGCTGCCGCTGTCGATTTCCAGCTGTTGAATAAAAAAATGTATTAATTTGTTGTTTTAACTGAAGAGTTCCACCTTAAGCTCACCTTCTTGATGACCTCCACGCCCAGGGCCGCCAGCTGGTCGAGGAAGGGCGCCTTGCAGCTGGAGTACATCATGCGCTCGCGCACCGAGCAGGAGTAACCGGGCATTGAGTAGATGAACACGTACGACTCCAGGTAGTCGCCTTCGTGCGTGTGCCGGAACAGGAAGAGATGGTAGCGGGCATGATCCTCGGGCACCTGCTTGGGCAGATCGGCCAGCTCCACCTTGGCCGCATGGGAGACATGGATGCGCTCCTCCTCGAGATCGATGCGGAACTGCAGGTAGTCGTAGCTGCCGCGCACCAGATCCTGGACGGCGGCCAGCGTGGCCTCGCTCAGCGGGCAGTTGATGCCGCCGAGCGTCTGGTGGCGCGTGTTCGTGCTGATCTCGGTGTGTACCTCCGTCTTGCGCAGCTCCTTCAGCTCCTCCTCGCGCATGGTGAGCGGGGCGGGGGCCGCAAAGTCCTGCTTGTGCCGCCGGTACCCCTCCAGCGTCGTCTCGTCCAGCGTGGTGGCGTGCAGCTCCTCGGTAATGTAGGCCGAGCCGAACTCCGTCTTGAGCGTGGCCTTGGTGGAGGCGTAGACCATCTTCTGCCGAATGCTGGCCGTGTCCGGGGTCCAGCTAATGAGCAGCCAGCTGTGTCCCAGCGGTATCTTGGCGTCCAGCCGGTACAAGATGTAGCAGGGCACATCGGCCTCCAGCAGCGGAGCTACCAGCTTGTCAAAGTCTCGCTCCCAGTCCTTCTTCGCCTCCGCCGTGGCCCCGCAACTCAGCTGCTCTGTGTACGAAAGGGTGCAACCGGAAACGGCGTTATCAGAGAGGGCGGTACTTAGTATATAATCGTGTGTATATATCACGGATTCCGGATTTCCACTCACCGTTCTCGATCGAAACTTTTATCACACGATATTTGTCTTTTTTCGCCTTGCCGAACACCTTGGACAGCTGCTCGTTGGCTGGAATTGAAGATGGAGATATGTAGAACCAGATTAAGGCGTTCCTGGCACTTACAAACCTCTGATTCCTGTTTGGTGAGACATTTTTGGCAAAGAAAATAAATATTTCCCAACAAATTTCTATTACTCACAACCAGTGTGACCGAAGGGCGATGTCAAGGGAACACCAAAAATAGTGAGCAACAGTTCTTAATTATTAGCTAAAAACAAGCTTATTTTGAAACTTGTGGGAATTTTAATAATCTGTTTTTTTAAGCTTCATTAGTTAATAACAACTGAAATAAACACATAAATAATGCTTTAATTTTTGTTTAACTTTTTGTGTTATATTTAGCGATTTTAGAACTAATTCAAGTTGAATTATAAATATGGCTAACTTTAGCCATTAAATAGCTAAATTTCCACGTCTGGTCTACAAGAAGTGTTGCAAAACGCGTATCTTCGTTCTAAAAAAAAATAGCGATTCGATTGGGGAAAATGTAAAGAAAAATTGCATTTAATTGCATTTAACGCGAATTTAATAGCCTGGAAAAGCCTCTGCAGTGCAATTGCTTAGTCAATAAAGTGAGTGCAGGTGAAATTTCGGTCATTTGAAGCGCCCAATTGGTCATTTGGGGCGCGCTGGCGTCGACGTCGGCAGAGAGGAAGTCACGCCCCAAGTGTTTACGGGCGTGGAAAGTGCGGAAAATGCGAGGAAACTAATTGTGCTTGTGCTCCCCCCCACACACAGCATCCACACCCATGTTGACCGAAGCCCCCATGGCCAGCGAGAACATCATGGACGAACTAGCCTCTCTGATACGCACCGAGATCCCCGATGGCCGCCAGAGCCTGCGGGACAGCTACACGAATTTGGAGCGCGTGGCCGACTACTGCGAGGACACCTACTACCGTGCCGAGAACAAGAAGGCGGCACTGGAGGCCACCAAGAACTACACCACCCAATCGCTGGCCAGCGTCGCCTATCAGATCAACACGCTCGCCTACAGCTACATGCAGCTGCTGGAGCTGCAGGCGCAGCAGCTGGGCGAGATGGAGTCCCAGATGAATCACATTGCCCAGACGGTGCACATACACAAGGAGAAGGTGGCGAGGCGGTAAGTTGTTAGGGAAGGGATTCATAGCTGGGTGAAGAGTCATCGCTGATAAAAGATATTCTGAATCTCCCTTAAAGTCACGACTACGGGGTTTATATAAACTATTTGCAGTTTGTCTTCCGGTTTCTTACTTTTTAATCACAATTTCGGTTGATCAGAAAAATAGCTTAGATAGGAGTATTTTTTAAAAAGAACCAATTGAGGTAGAGGTTGTTTCTTGTTTGAAATACACGTAGACACCACCCAGCCAGCATTTTATGAAATTTTTCATTAAGTTGGAGTATTTTTCGAGTCAGCTTTCTGATTAAAATATCATAAATGCACTCGTTTTCTGATAATAAAAGATGCTGCTTTCGGGAGTAAATAGTTTGCTAGCCGCGACACTAATTAAAGAGTCTCTTATAAACCTTTTATTGAACCATAAGCGACTATTTTTCGAGTCATATTTTAATCGAATTTCAATCACCTAGAAGATAAATTTTCCATTGCATTACACTTTGTTATTATTTAATTTATGAACATATTTAAGAGCATTTATCAGTAATTTTGGAGTCATTTTCCAGTCTTTTTCGAGTCATCATCATTTAATCATTTAAGCGATTAAGGAATTTTCTAAAAATAGTCTTCCAAATGATGGGTGGTCAAGCATTTAAGTCATTATACCCAAAGTAATCATGTTTTAAGTTTCTATTCTATAATATATTAGATATATATATTAGAGTATAAAAACATTAAGAGGAAATCCTAGCCTTGTTTAAGATATCCACACAAAGATTCGTTTGCCAAGGTTATTTTCTTGTAATATTCCAAAACTTCAAATAAATGTCTACTTATTAATATTTAAAATGTTAAATGTACTATTAATTTAATGATAACATTTATATTTTTTAATTCCACAGTGAAATTGGCGTTCTGACGGCCAACAAGGTGAGCTCGCGCCAGTTCAAGATCGTGGCGCCCATCAATCCGGAGAAGCCCATCAAGTATGTCCGCAAGCCCATTGATTACTCGATTCTGGACGAGATTGGCCATGGCATCAACTCGGCCTCGCATCCTCAGGTGCGGCAGAAGCACCGTGGCTCCAGCCACGGTTCCGTGCAATCCCTGGTGCCGTCGTCATCGGTGGTGGGTCCGCCGCCCACAACGAAGCCACCGACACCGCCACAAATGTCGCGCGGTGCCGGGAATACCGGGACTTTGGGCAAATCGGTTAGCAATACCGGGACGCTGGGCAAGAGCTCACGGGAGTATCGCACTCCGCCGGTGGTCAATCCGCCGCAGGTGCCCTCGCACTATGCGCCCAACTATCCCATTGGGCATCCCAAGCGCATGTCGACGACCTCGTCGGTGATCACCACCACCACCACCGGTGGTGGGGCGGCGGGCAACGAGCGGGCAGCTGGGTACAGCGCCCTGCCAATGCCGCCCAGCCAGCAGATAGCCACACACGTGAACCTGCCGTCGGCGGGCATGATGCAATCGCTGCCACCGCCACCGCCCACAACGTACGACGATCGGAGCAGCATGCCTCGTGAGTTTTAATGGGAATTATTTCCTAGACTGTTTAATAATTGTTCTATATTTAACAGCTGCTCCTCCCTCGCCGTTGACGGTGTCGCAGCACGAGATGACCGAGCAGAGTCACATTGGCATGCACACTTTGGGTCGCAACATCAACAGGTAAGTCCCCTGAACCCTCATCTCGTTTTCTGTGTACATATAACTCATTTCATGTTGTTCTCTGTGCAAAATCCAGGAATCCAAATCGGTAAATTGCATGTTTTCCTTTACTCAACTTTAAACAGTTAATAATTTTGTTATTTAATTGTTTCTCCCAACAAATAGAAATCATTTCAGCTTGAATTTTGCACGTCCCGGCTCTCAGTCGCCGCCTTTGCCGCCTCCGCCGCCGCCAGAGGATGAGCACCAGGACTTTGGGCGACCCAGGACTTCGACGGGACCGCAGCTGGCGCCCATAGTGCCCGAGGATCAGAACTTGCCCGGCTGGGTGCCAAAGAACTTTATAGAGAAGGGTAAGTCAAGGGAAATTCATTGAATACTACATAAATATCTTCATTGTCTTTATTTTACATAACAGTGGTGGCCATTTATGACTACTATGCCGACAAGGACGACGAGCTGAGCTTCCAGGAGAGCTCCGTGCTGTACGTGCTCAAGAAGAACGACGATGGCTGGTGGGAGGGCGTCATGGATGGGGTCACCGGCCTATTTCCCGGCAACTATGTGGAGCCCTGTGTCTAAAGCCTTGCCTACTCGCTACTCTATACATCTATATATATTCTAAACATGCCAACCATTACAATAATCCGCATTATCTGGCCTGTTTCAGTCCAAGAACTCGGAGAGGGAGTCCTTGGAGGCTTGAAACAGGCTCGTTTGACAATGACGATAACAATTTTGAGCATATTGATAAGGACAATTTATACAATTACAGCGAGAGGAGAGCGTAAAGAATTCCATTAGCATCAGCCCATTGCATTTAGTCTAATATGAACACAGGATAAACCCAGGACAAGGACCTATTTACACTGTTTAGTAGCCAAAAATAACGCTGCTACGAGGGGCGTTACAAGTTCTAAAAGTGTGTTCCACGTAGACGAATTCAGTCCAATTACTTTAAATATTTGCTCGCCGCCGTTCTGTGTTTGCCTAAGCCCACACACCCTCGCCTATATCCGTACATCCGTAGGTTATATAAATTTCAGTTAGCTTAGCACTCGCGTATTGTCCAGTTTTACGAACCTTATTTGCCAGAAGCAGCAGCAGCAGCAGCAAAGGAATCAAATCAAATTTATATACACTCAAACAAACACACGCTCTACTTTATATGGTAACAAATAATAGCTAATAAAAATTTCAATTACCAAGCCGCAAGTCCTTGTTCCTTGACTTCCCCAGAGACCGTGTAATTTGCGTTGTTGCGCGCTGACCTTCTCGTGAGCCGGATGCCCATAAAAAACAAATCCGGTAATTGGGGCAAGGCTCCGTCGTTCCGCCAGATTTGAAATTCGAAAATCGAAATCTGGAATGCAAATTTCAAGGCACTTTGAGTGACGCCTAGATGGATGGCTTGAAATATTTACAAATGCCAACACTAAACACCAAAAACCCAGTTTCTAGGGGCGTCAATCATCATCGACATGCCGCCCACCCAGAACGCTTTTTAGGTAAGAAAATTGTAGGTCTCTTGAAGCATTTGTTGTCCCAGAAAATAGGGCTTTGGTCTTGTAGCAAAAGTAAGTAAAGTTTTTAGGTTTTAAGCATTTTTTTTCTTTCGCCCACAAATATTATCAAAGAGTTATTACTCAAAAGGAGTTGACGTGGCGGAAATGCCACAGAAAAAGAACTCGGAGTGCTTGGCATGATTTGCATAAAATGTGCTAAATCGTTGGCCCTCGGAAAGCCCTGGGGAAATACCTTTTATTTGTCCAACAATTATTAAAGTGGACCTCAACAAACAGCTGAGAGAAACTTGAACAGCGAGAAATGTATGCAAAATGGCGCATTAGCATTTCAACAATTCCGAAAAAGGTAGAAGAACGCGACCAACAACACAATTGATTGTTGTGCCGTGCCAAGAGGAGGAGTCAGCCCACCCCCAAAGCTCACCTGCCACTACTCCTGCACTCCCTCCACCCCCCAGGACATGCCTATAATTTCGTTATTTTCTGACCACGGCCGAGCCTCGGACCTTTATTCAGTTGAGTTTGTTACGTCGACGCGAATGGTTCTATCGCAACGAGCCTGCTATTTCGGTTATTTTGCTCAAAACTCACAAACGGAAGCAAGTCGACGAGTTTAAAACATTTTTTGTTTGTTTCGGGTCCTTTGGCGTGTCCGGAAAGTTAGGCCGAGCGGATAAAGTGCAAAACAAAACTATTTGTAAGTCGCGCTGCAGAGGTGCTTCTGAAAAGTTCGTTATCAAAATGTTTGTTTTACATAATCTGCCGACTTCGAGCGCCGCATTTAATTGACCCACTTGGAGCCCGGATTTGCCCCGCAAGTGTAAAATATTACATTATTTCATGTCAAGATTGGGGCCACAGCTTGCTTTGCCACTTTGTGGCGAAACACTGCGGAATAGTTAACCCACTTAGGGGGCACCAAGTTTCCAGAGGAGTCCTGCGGCACGCACAGAGCACTTTCCCGCGAAGGTTATCCACTTGGGCACATGCATCGCATCCTTTTGTGAGTTCACCCAAAAAGTGACGTCACACTGAAGCCATAAATGGAGGATATGCAACTTGTGGTCACTACTCCACTTGATGGTCCTCTAAAAATAAACCCCGGGGCAATGTGGAAGGAAAGGGAAATGGCTCTGGTGTGGTAATTAAGTCGTCTCCAGGTCACTGGGGCCATCAATCAAGCAACGCTGCGTATACGCAATGTCGCCGGCAGGCAGGGTAATTACAGTCCGGCGATTTCTTGGGGTTTACCCTGCTCAGATTTTGTTGGCTCAGCTTTGGGCTTTCGTGGAAGTAATAACACAATAAACAGAACAGAAAGTAATTCCCAAGGTGAATTTGGATGTCGCATGAAGTTCAGAAGGGGGATTTTCGGGTCTTTAAGCTCTCAGAGGTTTTCCTCACAAACTACGAACTTGATCTTAGATGCTAAACCATCCTTTAAGTCATAAAAGTGACCCTTTTACCTCCTACTGCTCCCCGAGCTCTTTCTGACACGATTTGAGCTTGATATTCAATAAGAAAGCATGCTTTAAATCATGAATGGGCACCTAGTGGGCCTTACAGCTCCCAGACGCTCTTCGAGCTTGATTTTCGGTGTCCAACCGTGTTTAAAATACCTTTAAAATCATATTAACAAGCAATTTCTACTCCCTTTACGTAAACTTTCTTAGTAAACCGGAAATCTAATAAAGAAAAAACCCATTTAAAAACATTGCGCACTTAAAGTAACGCTTATTAAGTTGCTATTTATTTGGTGACTTCGTTGGCAGGATGTACGTTTTAATCCAATATATAGAAAAGCAATTTGTCAATGTTTATTGGTCTGTTGTCGCTGAGATCACAATCTCAAAAGTTTTGTGTTTACTTAGGAATCCTCTTTGTTAAGGCACCTCAATCCAATCAAGTCGTGTCGAGTGAGTTAAAAAGCAACTATCCTTTATCATATGTCTGGGCTCTGTCCCGAGGCTCGAAAAGCAAACTCATTAGCGATAAAGAGTCTGTCACACGCGTTATTACTTAGCCACGAGACTCGCCCCAAACAGGGTTTTCCCCACCGAAAGAATAAACCTTTCAATGTTCCAATTCCCCGCCCAAATTGGCCCAGTTCCCACTCCTGATTTCCGCTAATGAGCTCCAAATTGTGGCCCAAACAAAGAGCCACGCCCCCATAACTCCCCAATGGGGTTCACTAGCCGGCACCGGCACATATATAACTATGCGAGTAAAGCAAATCAAAACATGGCCATACCGAAGCATTAAAAACATTAACAGAGCCAAAGGAGACGGAGTCAGGGTAGTCACCCCACTAAGCCACCTTTCCAAGTCCTCGTCCCTCCACATCAAGTTGGACACAAGTCCAGCGACATTCGTGTCGTGTCTGCCGGCAATTTACACAAATTCAATAAACGACAAAAGCCCGGCAATAGAATATGAAACAAGAACTGGCAAAAGTGTTGAGGTCTCGGGTCTGCCCGAGTGGACACCGGGCTGAGCTTTGGGGGAGGTGTGGAATTCACCTGGCTCACCTGGCGCTCATTAAAGACCTCGGAATCGATTTTGTTCCATTATCGAATTAGTGGCAGCGGAATCTCTTTAAGAGTGTTGCCTAAAAAAGGGAATTGGGGGAATTACTAAAGAGTATTAAGGGGTTTTGTAAAAATATATGCAGTTTTATTTTTAAGTACAAAATTCTAATGAAGAATTTATATGAAATATGAATTGTCATCTAAACTAAGCACCCGAAAGTGCAAAAATTGCTTGTAAGGACTCTTCATAACTTTTTGTATATGTTTATGTTTACTTATAAGATTATAATGTAGAATTAATATAAAATATAAATTGTCTTCTTAACTAAGAATTCGAGAAGTGAAAACAACACTTTAATGGATGCTTAAAAACTTGATCCCCAAATTTTTGAATTGATATTGTATTACATTTTATTTTTAACAAAAAAGGCGACTTTCAGACTCCATTTTAAATATAAAAAAGCTTGCCAAAGTAGTTCAAAAACGGTATAAATAAGTCCTTTCTGTAATTTTAATCATTACATTTTGTATTACATTAAAACTTCTCTGCGTGTACCCGTCACCCAATTGAGACACTCACTACACCAGCCCCTTCGTTTGTTGACACTCGAGGCCTGTAATTTGTGTACATATATTTATTCGAGGGGGATGCGTCTTGCCTGGCCTGTGCCATGACATATTCATGGCACCTGAATGGGGGAACGCGGTATTAAAGTTAATAATGCAGCCGCCCCCACGAAGGGCAGTCGCACGTTTTATAATTGAGCAGCTTTTAGGTAAATGAAATTATTATATGGGTTTGGGGAAGCGACAGTTGGTTGTGGCTCCGGGGTGACAGGTGTTGGGTCAGAGGTCGACACGGGACATGACTTTCGGTTTAGCGGGTGGGCAGAGTGAACTTACATATGTATATTTCAAGTGGCATTCTCATTTACATGGATTCCTCTTGAACGGAGCTTGCAGTTTAGTGTTTTTAAGTGGGTTTTAGCAGAAATATTACATTTATTTATTTTTCTTTTTGTATTTCATGTTTCCAAGTCCTTAAGAGCTGAGATTTTTAGTTAATTATGAAAATATATAACATGTATGGGATATATAAGGATTCATGGAGTTCATGCTTTGAATTGGACTTCATTTTCTCAGTTAATATTTAAATATTCTCCCCTGATAAGGTCCCAGTCGTGGTTCAGCCTATTCCAAGGTTCATAGACTTTCTAGGGTTACCCCAGGACTAGTGTACAGTAGCCCCTCGATGACCATCGACTGCTCTCCCATTGATTTGCATGTCAAAGCACGCAGCCACATTTTTATTCGGGGTACTCCAAGTTCACGGCTTGATTTATGGCTCACGCCAGCTCCTTGAGCTGAGGGCTTGAGCCACAGGTAAACAAGGCACCTTAGGTGCCCCCCCCCCCCATTCTCCATAATCCTCTCCAGGTGCCAAGGCCTTGGCGCGCAAATTCACAAGTCCATTAAGTGCTCGCTGGGCGTTTCCCGTACTGCTGATGGCATTTTTACGATTGTTGACAACAAATTGACACGATTTGTAATGGTCTTGTCCAGGTCAGGTCATCAGCCAGGCCAGGCCAGGCGGCACGTGTCCAGCCAAGGACGCTAACGCCCGCCTTCACTTACAACTTACACACAGCCCCGAGGATCGGAGCAACGATGGCGACCAGCAGTTGGTCGGGCAGCAGTGGCGGCAGCAACTCATCCCAGGGAAGATCCATAGCAACCGCTCAGCCAGCACAGGAGGAGAGATTGGTGGTTAGTATATTAGTTTAGGCTTGAGATTTTATTATAAAACTTTAAAAACCCTGACTCCACCTTCTCATCCTCCCCCGCCAGGTGGCTGTCCGTGTTCGTCCCAGCTTGGAAGCCGCTGAACGTTGCATCGAGGTGGTTTCCGGCGGATCGCTGCTCTATGATGATGGCGGCAAGAGTCGCCCGCGACAGTATTCCTACGATCATGTCTTTCGGGAGAATGACACCCAAGAGCAGGTCTACAAGACCACCACAGCACCCCTGGTCAGAGATGTTCTCAATGGCCTCAATGCCGCCGTATTTGCGTATGGAGCTACGGGCTCAGGGAAGACGCACACCATGCTGGGGCCAGTGCCGCGTAAGAAGCCTCAAACTGCACCTGATCGGCCACCAGCCACCGCCAGCTGCGAGACCACGGATGTGAGCAGCCAGGACATTGGCCTGATGGTGCGCGCCATCGAAGATATCTTTAGTCACATCGAGTCGGCGGAGGCAGACACCTGTCGGGTGTCCATTTCCTACCTTGAGATATACAACGAGCTGATCCGGGATCTCCTAAACCCTGGCGGGCCCCTGGAGCTAAGAGAGGATCATCGGGGCCAGCGCATCACGGTGGCGGGTCTCTCGGAGATCACCACAGCCAGTCGGAAGGAGGTGGTGAGTCTGCTGATGAAGGGCAACAAGGCGCGCACCATGGAGCCCACGGCCGCCAATCAGACCTCCTCCCGGAGCCACGCCCTGCTGAGTATCACTGTCCAAGCGCGGACTCCCCTGGGCACCAAGCAGGGGCGCTTGTTCCTCACCGATCTTGCCGGATCGGAGCGGGCCAAGAAGACAAAGAATCGTGGGAAACGGCTGCAGGAGGGCGCCCACATAAATCGCAGTCTGTTGGCGCTGGGAAACTGCATCAACGCCTTGTCCGGCGGAGCGAGATATGTCAACTACCGGGATTCGAAGCTGACGCGGTTGCTCAAGGAGGCGCTCAGTGGTCGCTGCAAGACCGTGATGATTGCTCACGTGGCACCGGAGAGCAAGCACCGGGACGAGACCAAGAACACCTTGGTGTATGCGGATCGAGCCAACAGCATCACCACCAAGCTCCAGAACTCCGTGTACATCGATGAGTTCAAGGATTTCCCCACCAAACACTACCAGAGCCTGGTCTCCGAGCTGCGCGACGAGGTGTCGCGTCTGCGCACCAAGATGCTTACGGAACGTCCTCGCAGTGGAGCAGCTGCAGCAGCAGCAGCGGCGGCGGCCACAGCGGCATCGACATCGGGCACTGCAACGGCGGGACCTGGCGGCACTGTCCCCGAGCAGGATGAGCAGCGCAAGACGGAGCTGCGCTATTTGCGGGAACAGATTGTGCTCACCTTCAAGCAGCAGATGAAGCTGCGACGCAAGCTCCTGGAGGCCGAGAGTCATCTCCTGGGCTTGGAGCTGGATGCCGAGCGGCAGCACATGATCATCTCGCACTGGCAGGGACGCATTGGGAAGCTCTACGACGCCATGGGCGAAGATGGTAGATACTACTACCTTCTTAACCTAGAATTTGTGTGTATAAAAGAACGTTTTCACTTGCAGATATAGAATCCGAGGGCTCCGTGGCTTTGAAGAATGCCTGGGGCGAGTTGGCGGCCATTGAGAAGGAGAACCGAAGATACAAGGAAATCCGCGAGCGGACGGAGCAGGAGCTGGAGCAGTGTCGCCAAAAGGGCGTCAAGCTGGAGGATGTAAGTTCACTTCTTGTTACATTTTCCATGGTTTTTAATCTCTTCTCTTGCCAGGAGCTGCCGGAAAGGATTAGCAGCGACGAGGAACGCGAGCTGTTGGCTTTACTCTGCCGCGTCCATGAACTGGAGGCGGACAAGGTGTCCCTGCAGGCGGAACGACTGGCTCGCCAGGCAGAGCTGCGTCGGCGTGACCTCCAGCTGCTACGGGCAGAGCGACAGCGACGTCTTTGTGAGGATATCATAAGCTCCCAGCGAAGGCTCATCGAGGAGGGAAACGTGGATTTGCCCGATGAGCTGCGAGAGCTCTACGGGCTGTATCAGCAGGAGATACACGCGGGCGTGGTCACGCCAAGCACCAGCAACTATGAGAAGAAGCTGCCGCCCATCTACACGGCGGGGTAAATGATCGAATCTTCCTTTTTAAAAATTATCTTTAATCCTTTTGGCTTTAGCTCCGATTCCCCCGGCTCCAGCTCCAGTTCGGAGTGGTCTCCGGCCTCGCCCCTGCCGCCCATTGACAGCCAGGTGGATCCTGTTGATCGCGTCATGGGACCGCCTGTCAATCCGCGTTTGCCTCGACTGGCCACCGGCGCATCGAATGCATCCGTTCCGGGCAGCGTAGGCGGGTCAAGGCGTCCATCACTGCGCATGGGTAGGAGCAACCATCCGCATCCACATCCACATCCGTAGGAACACGGCAAAGTGGTAGCTAGCGTCGGGAATTTGCTCAGGAATAGTTGTAGCTAAGGATTAGGATTATAGGAAGATTGAATTGAATGTATGCTCAAAACCACTAATTGTATTATAACTTGCACTTGCCATTTTCACATTATCTAAATATTTCCTTATCGAATGTATCAATAATAAATAAAACCAAGAAACGCTTAGATCGGTTTAGTTCTTTTGAATAAATACAACAAATAAGTTGAACTAAAAGCCAAGCTATAAAAAGAGAGACAGACGTTCTGAGCTTATCTTATATTCTTATTATTTCACCTACTTCAACTCATGAAATTAATTTAAAAAGTCAAAATTTTAAGAATTTCATCAGTTCGAAATTAACGGTATTATTGAATCTATTAAATCGGTCATTAAATGTTCAAAACTGTCATCTCTCGATAGACTGTTGTATACGATAGGCCGATAGAAAATAATATATCGATAAGCATTGCAGTGTCATACCGTCCTCGTTCGTCGGTTTTACTTCCATCTCTATCTCAACCTGCAAAAACGTTTGTGTTCCTTAATTTTGTTCAACAATTTTCAATGACTAAGGTGAAGGACGAGGTGGGCGATGCCTCCAGCCCGGAAGTGATTGTCCTGCCGGATCGTGAGGATGATGTAAGTTGCAATTGAAAATTTTGTACAAAAAGTGCCCAAAGCCCCCACACCTTGTACGTGAGGGTGGGTGTGTGTGCTTGTGCCTTACCTCATGACGCACTGAAATGTGTGTTTCCCGGGTGTGTGTGTGTGTGTGTGTGTACCTCCCCTTTTAACACCCACTTGCCGCCCCTGCAGGATATCTGCGAACTGGAGCACTTGCGTAAGCTCTTCATCGGCGGCCTGGCGCCCTACACCACCGAAGAGGGCCTCAAGGTGTTCTACGGCCAGTGGGGCAAGGTGGTGGACGTGGTGGTGATGCGCGATGCGGCCACCAAGCGTTCGCGCGGCTTTGGCTTCATCACATACACAAAGTCCATCTGTGTGGACAAGGCCCAGGAGAATCGTCCGCATGTCATCGATGGCAAGTGAGTACCAGCGAGAATATTTACTTTCACGGCTCGAAATCATATAATTACTCCCCTGCAGAACGGTGGAGGCCAAGCGCGCCTTGCCCCGCCCAGAACGCGAGACGCGTGAGACAAATATATCCGTAAAGAAGCTGTTTGTGGGCGGCCTAAAGGACAACCATGACGAGGAGTGCCTGCGGGAGTATTTCGTGCAGTTCGGCCGCGTGGTCTCCGTCAAGCTGCTGACCGACAAGACCACCGGCAAGCGGCGGGGCTTCGCCTTCATCGAGTTCGATGACTACGATGCCGTGGACAAGGCCATACGTAAGTAAACCCCAAATCAAGTTCACTTTCACGGGCAATGTCCGCGATGAGATAGTAATCTTCTTATCTTTCTTTGCTCTCCTAAATCTCCATAAACGTAATACCTTAATTGCATGTACATACTTCCCTTGCAGTCCAGAAGCAGCATTCCATTAAGTACGTTCATGTGGACGTGAAAAAGTCCATTTACAATCTGGAAAAGAAGGACAAGCAACAGCAGGGAGCCTTGGCCAACGGCAGCAAGCCGCCGCCGCCCAATCAACAGCAACAGCAGCATCAGCAACAGCAGCAGCATCAACAGGCACCGCCGCCACAGCCACAGCATAATGGCAACATGCCAGTCCCCCCTGGCTACCGTCCGCCAGGTCCCCCGCCCCAAGCTATGCCGCCCTATCAGCAGCAGCAGCAACCACCACCACCGCCCATGAATGCCCCGCCGCCCAACTACAACTACTGGGGACCACCTCCACCGCCCATGCAGTCCTACTACCAGCAACCGCCCCCGCCGCAGATGACCGCCTGGGGACCCTATCCGCCCGCCCACAATGGCTGGAACGCTCCACCGCCGCCGCCGCCCGGTGCCCAGCAGTGGCATCCCAGCCAATGGGGCTGCCCGCCACCAGTGCAACAAGTGCCACCGGCAGGTGTGGTACCACCACCAATGGATCACCGTCATGGCGGTCCACCGCCACCGGCTCCCGGCAACTGGAATATGCCGCCCAATGCACCGCCTCCGGGGCAGGGACCACCACCACCGCAGGGTCCGCCGCCCCACCAGCAGCCACCGCCCCAGCAGCAACAGCAGCAGCCTCCGCCGCCGAACTTTGGCAGCGGCTATCAGCAAGCCTACGGCGGCGGGCCGACCAAGCACAACAACATGAACGCGAACCGCATGAATCCCTACGCGGCAGCGCCTCCCAATCCCTACCGTATGTTGAGACACGATCAAGTGTCGCTTATGCTAAATCCCTCTTTCACTCCCACAGAGCATCCTCAGCAGCAGCCCGCTCCAGTTTATCCGCCGTACAATGCAACCGCACCGCCGCCGAATGGAAATGTGCCACCGCCAAGTAGCACCAAGGCCGTGGGTGTGTCCAACGGCTCGGTGGCCACCGGAGGCAGTGCCAATAGCAAGTATCGCCGCTAGAAGGGGTGAGTAGATGATGAAGGTGCAACCTGTGCAAAACCCAACCGTCCCCGCCATTAGTCATTTATAAATGTGGCCTAAGCATAAAAAACAGGGATGTATATCGAGAGGGAAAGTGACGATATATGCATTGATCGATATCAAAAGGGGATATATCGTTGATATATCGAAATTTCAAATGTTTGCACATACAAAAAACATAAAAAATCTGCCTAAGTTTAATATATCGATCTTTGAGTGAATTTGAAATTAAAAATATTGCATTTAACGATCAAAATAAGTTGTATTCGATTAATTTATTGATTAACGATTATTTTAAACACAATTTTAAAGGTAAAAATTGATATCCTGTTTATATTTATTTCAAACAAAGACATTTTGACCTTCTTTTTTGCACAGTTAACTTATAAGATTAAAGATCCGATATATCAAACAGGTTTGCAGCTTAAAAATATTGATTTATGTATGTATCGGACATTTTCTCAAATATCGATAAGTACCACCCCAAATATCGATACAATACCACCCTTTATAAGAGATAACCACCCAAATACGTCTTGCCACTACCCAGACACCCCCACAAGCTGAAAATAAATTGATTCTCCACGATATTTTATTTATTTCCTAAACAAGAGATTAATTTATATTGATATCACGCAAAAAATTAATAAAATATAAATTATATTGGTTATTTCAATATCAAATGGATAGTATCGATGTTGAAATCAATTATTTTCGCAGCTTGCCACAAGTAAGGCAGTACGTCTGAAGACCCCTTAATTTATTTACTAATGTGTAATGTTCTCTTTGATTTAGATGCTCTGAAAAAGATCATGATACTGTTAAATAGGCTCTTTGATAAGCTAGGCCAAACTCGCTTAGTTACTAACAGGACACTTGACGAATTGTCTCTCTCTCTCTCTATATCTCTATCCTATCTCTCTATCGTAAGACACTAACTACGGTTTTTACTGTACAATTAAGCTATGCCATTGATACATCCTACGATCGACCTAAGCTAAGCCAGAAGCACATATTTTCTAAACCGAACGTATAGGAAGGAGCCAAGCCATCCTCTTGTCCAGCTTATTTTTACTTTGGAAATGTTTATGTAAATCCCCACGGATCGTAGCTTATACGATAGAATACACAGCTCTCTATCATTATCTCTCTCTCTGTCTGTAAGTCGAAATGAAGAAAAGGCAATTTGAAGCAATAAATCAATTAATAATTAGAATGAAAATTACAAAGATGTAGCCTGAGCTTATTGGCCAACTAAAAAAAGAAAAGAAAAACGTTTAGTGTAGTCATAGATGTACATTATATTATCTAAAACATTTTTCAACAAAAGAAATACGTCCACAAACAAAAAGAAAAAATAAAAATCAGATCTAAAATCAAATCCCACACTGAGCTGGCGGGCGTCACACGGATGCGTGGCCTTACCTATCAATGTACACAAGAGTTGATATCAAAAACTATTGTCAATTGTCAATTTTCATGAGGAAAGACGGTTTAAGTAATCTATAAACTCGACGATTCTGTAACGGTTTCCAAAGCAGCAGCCACTGACAAAAAATGTTTAAGTTGAACCCTTTGAGTTTCCACGAAAGAAATGGAATTAGAATATTAAGCAAACACACCTCTAAGTTAAGTCTAGATCTACTCTCTTACCTAGATGTACGACTCATTCTCTCTCTCTTAAGCTTACGTTCCGTAGCGCACGCCAAAGGCTTTGAATTGAAATTATGAATTGAATTAAATGCGTTAAATTATGTATGATAATGATAATGATAATAAAACAAGGGTAATGCGGAGAGGATCAGTCCACCAATGGCTCCATAGCGAGCTCCTCTATACGACACACTAATAATCACACACACACTCTATATATGCTAACCGAACTATAATATATATATATATGAAATCCGTATTTATTTTAAATAAATAAATAAAAAATGCAACACTATGTATTTGTTTGAAGCGCCGAAGTGTAAGTCTCTCCATCCTTGGGTGCAGTCTAAGTAGCGATAAAACTAAACTATTTACCTCAAGATCAAGTTAACTTTATGATACTTTCTAGGTACAAACGCAAGTTATACACTTTCAATTTAATTTTAAACATTACTCCTACTTTACTCGTAAGGAACCCAGCTTTCCTTGAGCCAAGCTTAATTCCTAAGGTAAGTTAGTGATGAGAGAGGGATCTCAACCCTAGGATATACACTATATAGTTTCGATAAGTGCGCTTAAGTACCTGCTTTTTATGTGGCATGCCCTCTACAACACCTGTTTGTTTACTCAGTCCTTTCTAAAGCAACAACAATATCTCTTTTCCAAATGAAAAACCTGAGAGCTACGCTGGAGAGACCACACACAAGGCGAGGACCCACAGAAAAGCTCCAGAGGTATGTAATTATTACTATTATTATTTATTACTATTATATTTTTACCAATAAAAGAAAAAAAACTATATAAATCGAGGCATTCTGTGTTTTCATTCCGAACGAACGGCAACATGTTGGAGGCAGATTGGGAGATCGCTCCAGTTTGGCGATCAGTAATCATTCGGAAGCTTTCCCAGAGGCCCACCAGTCCGTCGCCATCGTAATCATTCGGAAGCTTTCCCAGAGGCCCACCAGTCCGTCGCCATCCGCCAACGCGCTTAGACATTTGACCAGGAGAATATTTTTATAAAAATCTACGTACAGTGAGTATATATAATCAAAAGTGGGACAAAGGATTAAGTGTTGAACTCGGTGTTTTGATAAGTGTACTTGTGAGTTTCGTAAGCAAGTGTTTCCTCTCGAATTACTGCAAGCTCAGCTGTGTTCTCGACTCCGCTTCCAGTTCATTGGTCTTCGATTTGGATATTGGATCGATTCGGAATTAATTGAACTAAATGTTTGCTTAAAATTGGCAATCAATTTGCAGGAACCTCTTCAGTTATTGTCAACTCTAGTGAGTCCCAAACAAAATCAGTGCCTTTTCTTTTGCAAGGTCAACTGTGTCTGGAAAGAGTGTCATCATCGGGCTTTTTGCTGTTCCGTAAATTCAACTAAATTGTTTTTTATGAGTCCCACACACTCGCCGCCATTCATTGCACCCTTCTCCTCCTCCTCCTCCAACATAAACATTGCATCTTGGACGCTGCATCACGTCATTGTTTTCTAGATTTGTCGGTATAATTAAACTGCAGCGCACAGTATACATGTATACAATCCGGTGCGGAATGCACAGCTGCAGCATCCAACTCGGATATTCCTGGAACCCACAAGATACATTTGCGGGGCATTTTTGATTCACAAAAGCGACGATTAAGCAAATATGAGTGCCTCAAAACGGAAGCCAGCGATCCTGATAAGCGGCTGTGGGGCCAAGTCAGGCCTGACGATAAGCCAAATGTGTCGTCGTTGAGCAATTAAGTGTACTATATACTATGTACTATATAATATATACTTAACATATATGGCACATGTACCAAACACAGGCTTAGAACTAGGGCGACGTCTTGAACTGATTATGTATGAAAGTTGTATGAGTTTGGCTCGATTTTGAGTCTGTTTTTGAAACATAAAGGTCAGTTTTAATCGGGAACACCTAAAAATATACACTCAGACTTGGGTACATACAGAATTTTGCCACTAAATATGAAGATGATGATGATTTCATAAACGAATCTCGGCGAGAAGCTTTTGAACTGGGAAACACATGTGTTCAACATGCCTGACAGAAAATCTGGAACTTTACTCTGCGGTTGCAGTAATTAGAAAATTGTTTGCAACATGCAAAGCAAACATTTAATATTCCAGGAACTTTTTCCTTTTATCTTCTTGAAATATCAGAGTTTAGGTTATTTTTATATATTTAATAATCCAGGAATATATCCTTTTTATTCAGAGATATATATTTTCTATTTAAGTAACTCCGAAATAAGCACAAAACAATGAGTTTGCTTTGTCTTCTATCTCTCCCCTGGGATTGGCACAGATCCATAAATTAATTTCTCAATAAAAGGAACACGCCACATACATATATTCGCGGTGACCTTTTGAACTCTGTAACGGCAAGATTTTCTTCCGGCTTCTTCAATTGTTTGTACAATGGGATAAAGGCGCCGTTTCCCTTACAAACGCTTAAAAAGTGATGTAAAAACCACCCCGTAAGGGTGAGTTACACGACCGTTACGTTTCCTTGGGCAGAGTACAGTAACGTTGAGAAATACTTATTACGTCGCCTCCTTGAAACGGAAGTTGGGCAAGGCCAAAGCTAATCTCAGGGCGGTTTGGATTTCCAAATTTCACCATGATTTCTGCGTGACCTTTATAAAGATTTGGGTCGCTGGTTTAAGTTGCTGATAAGGAGCTTTGGGGTTTTTAGAACCAAATCTTTATAAAGATTTCATTAATTTAATTTGTTTAATGATGGGAAAAATATAATAATAGCCAGACTCTCCT